>SWLB01000131.1:0-51054 GCA_011114355.1 Carex littledalei | reverse complement strand
GGAATGGCCTTATTGCGGCCCACAGACTGTTTTTCCAGAGAGTTGTGTTTTCTGCCAAGTTCATTGCGGCCCGTAATGGTTTTATTGCGGCCCGCAACCAAACTTTCCAGAGAGTTGATCATTCGGCCTTTGAGCTAGCCTATGTATTGCGGCCCGCAAAGCCTATGATTTCGGTCCGCAATAAGTCACACAGAACCTTGGTTTTTCATGTTCAGTTTACTCGTTTCGATCACGGTTCGATATGGTTAACTCTTGTTACTTGTTCTCGGTTCAGAAGGTATAATTCACGACTAGATTATCGAGAATCAACAATTGAACCATGAATTCAATTGGTATCCAATTTGACATAAAACCCTAATTCCAAATTCAACTCAAACGATGATTCAATCGAACAATACGAATCGAGATGTTCAAACGATTATAACTCGATCAATTCAGATCCAATTGGTGTATAACACCTGAAAACTTAGTAATTTCCCCAAATTCCATCGTTTTTACCAAACCCTAATTTCCCCCTTTTCCAATTTCTCAACAAAATCAATCGAATCAATCCAAATCAAACCGAATATCGAGTTATATCGAATCAATCGAACTTAAAAACGAATTCTCAAAGAAATACCACAAATCAAACAATTTAGGGTTTTTCAAAAGATCACAAGGAAGGAAGATTATACCAGATTGAAGCTTTAGAACTGATCACGATCGTCTAATTAGCTCGAATCTCCGTTTTCCGACAATTTCGATACGATTTCAGCTCGATTTCTCTCTTTCTCTCTTTCTCTCTTTGGTTCGGCCAACCCTAGCCTCTCACGAAAATTTTGATGGTTGATTTAAGAATTAATCAAGAGAAGAAGGAAGGGGTCATGTTTAATATTTGGAACTTTTGCAAATAGGTCCCCCAAGTTTTTTTTTAATATTGCATTACTTTAATAATCTTTACAATTAGGCCCTTTTTGCATATTTTTAATTATTCAAGGTTCATAATGTAACAGTTTAGATCTGGTTCTAGATGATGCACAAGATCCTTTAATATTTGTGCATAATAATGATTAGACGGTCGGATATAACCACAGATATTATGTTACCTTTGAGTTTACGAAAGCCCCTTCTATCCCTCCTCTCTGTGGATAAATTTTTTCGAATTTCCCTCCTTTAGCTCCCTGTCTCCCTCCCAAAAATTCAAAACAAATTTCACAAAAATTTTCGCCTAGGTTGGCTTTCCCCCGCCTCACTTTCCCTCCCCTTTTTACACGGATTTTTAATTAAATGTCCGTGTATGATACCTTTCTACACGGACTTTTAATTAAACGTTCGTGTAGCTCGCTTTGCATTTCTACACGGATGTTCAATTAAAGAGAACGGAGTAGGTCCGATGCCCATCGGACCTACTTTTATGTTCAACGATGATGACCGTCCGATCTAATTTAAGATATGTGCGCACGGAAATTGAAACAGATACGAACGAATTTTAAACTATTCTGCACGACTTTTAAAGCAAATAGACGGTGATTAAGCCCATCGTAAGCAAATACGAACGAATTACGAGAGCAGCTTGGGTCCGATGCCCATTGGACCCAAAGTGAGTTCGATGGGCTCTATGACCGTCCGATCTATTTCGAGATTCGTGCGCACGTAATTAAAGCAGACGCGAAAGTTCTGGCGTGATCTTAAAGCAGATCGGACCTACTCTCAAGTCTTAATTTGTAACTGGAAATTAAATAATATAGAGTTCAAGAGCACAAAAAATTAAAATACTTCATATATTAATTTCAACATAGGGATAGTTACTGGATACATCATCACTTAATACAAAACAAAAACATAAAATATATAACAAACATAAGTATCTATCCCTAATTAAAAAAACTATTCTTTCTCACTAATTGCCTGCCCTTTTTAATTTTAACATCAGTGTCTCTTACCAAACAGTCATAGCGATCATTTCCGAATTTAGAAATACAACTCCACAGCAAGCGATTTCTCCAAATGCTTGACCAACCTCTCCCAACTCAGATTTCTCCCTCCTCTGAAGGCAGAACAAGCACATGCAGCCTCCCGGGAGAAGTTCTTCAATCTGAGTTGGAGAGGAAGGTCGAGCATTTGGAGAAATCGCAACGAGGGTACTCGGCCTTCGAGAAATAGATAGGTGAGATTGGCAAAGGACTCGAAGCGGCGCGAGCCATGTCATTTATTATATTGTTACCCTCTTTCTACTTGATCAAAACGGCGCCGGGAGGAGGTTGCCTTTTATACCAAATTTTTCCATTTTTCTACACGGATTTTACCTTTAACAATCCGTGTAGCTCCCCTTCCCCATTAAACCCTAAACCCTATACCCACGGACGTTTACTCTAACATTCGTGTTTGATTACATTTTTACACGGACCTTTATTAAAAAGCCGTGTAGCTCTCCTCATTTTGTGTGGATTTTAGTGAAATAATCCGTGTACGTTACTATTCTCCTCACGTATTATTAAATAAAAGGCCGTGTGTGAAGTAATTGACAACATTGCGTGGTTTAACTTGTTATTTTTTATATTATTTGAAAGTGATAATAAATAAGTATACGTATTATTTGAACTCGAAATGTGTGAAACGCCAATATTTTTTTACTGAAATTTAATATTTCAACTAATTTTCAAATCCTAATAGAACTATATTAACTGGAAATATTATTTTACTAATATTTAATATGTGAACTAATATGTAAAAACCTTTATGTTGTTTTGAAATAGAAATATTTTAACTAGAATATTATTTAAAAGTTGTTTCCAAACAAGATAATTAAAAAGTTATTTTCTAAACAAAATAAATATTATACATCTGCCTTTTTTTTTCTTTTTCTCTTTTTTTTCACTGATTTCACATTACATTCGGCCCATATTCCTTCATTGTGGTCGGATCGCAAATAGTTTGCTTCGTCTTGTTCTTCAATTGAGGCTACCTCAGTTTGCACGTCGGTACAAAATGGAGGTATTTCGTCGAACTGGTCATACTCTTCTTCGTCGACGACGTTTTGTACCCCAACAATTCTTCTTTTCCCAGATAGGACGATGCTCCACCTATTATCACTCGGGTCAGTGACATAAAAGACTTGGGTTGCTTGCTTGGCGAGTATAAATGGATCGTCAACATACCCAACTTTATTAAAATCAACGAGTGTGAACCCGTCGTTATCAACTTTAACACCCCGGTCTTCGACCCATTGACACCGAAACAAGGGAATGCTAAGGTCAGGACTGTAAATGAGCTCCCAAATTTCCTCCCAAATTTCCTCAATAACGCCATAATACGACTTTGATGCTATTACGGGTCGGGAATCTCCGGATCTACTGAATTCTTGAGACGTCGCCACCAACGTCACCCCACTATTTTGCATCGTGCTCTTATCACTTTGGGATTTAGTGTAAAATGTATATCCGTTAATTTCGTATCCTTGGAATGTTCTAACAACAATTCGGGGTCCTTCGCCCAGCAGTCGAACAATTTCATTTACGGGCCCCCTATCGGGGTGTGACTGCACCCTTTCTCTCAGCCATCCTACAAATGAACGATTATGCTCATCGGTAAGCCACTTCTGACTTCTCGTGTAGTACTCTTGTTGAAGGATTGTCATGTGCTCATCTATATAGGGAGCAACATCTGTCATGTGCTGTAGTACCAAAAAATGTGCCTTCTGTAGTTCATCTCTATCAGCAACTACGGCTTTCAACCCAATTGTCCCGACTCCTTGGAGCCTTCCCTCATATCGAGACTTTGGAACGCCAATAGGACAGACACCGGTCATGTAGTTGGTGCAAAAATCAATCACCTCTTCTGTGGAATATCCTTCTACAATGCTACCTTCCGGTCGATGTCGGTTCCTTACGTATTTTTTCAAAATTCCCATGTATCTCTCGAATGGATACATATACCGCAGGAACACAGGACCACAGATCTTGATTTCTCTCACTAGATGAACAACAAGGTGAACCATAACATCGAAAAAAGATGGCGGAAAATACATCTCAAGTTGGCAAAGAGTAGCGACGACTTCCACCTTCAAAGAGTCCAGTATTAGAGGGTCTATGACTTTGGAATTTATTGTATTGAAGAAAAAACAAAGCTTCGTAATGGTTTGACGAACGGGCTTTGGTAAAACCCCCGAATTGCAACAGGAATCATATGTGTCAATAAAACATGACAGTCGTGAGATTTCAGACCGACCAGTTTCAGGTCCTTCATCGACACCAGCTTCTTAATATTTGAAGAATACCCTGATGGGACCTTAATACTACGGAGGCATTCACAAAAGATTGTTTTCTCTTTCTTCGACATTGTGCACATTGCGGGGGGTAGGTACGTGCGCTTCCCTTTCTCCTGCAGTGCAAGCTCGGGTCGTATTCCCATTTCTACCATGTCTTTTCGAACTTTGATACCATCTTTAGTCTTCCCCGGAATGTTCAATAATAAACCAGTCAAACTGTCGCAGACATTTTTTTCAACATGCATGACATCTATGCAATGTCTCACTTCTAAATATTCCCAGTAAGGTAGGTTCCAAAATATGGACCTCTTTTTCCAAATATTCTTCGGCATTTCTGTGGCACACTTCCCAAACACAACATCAAGGTTTTTAACACGCTCGAAGACACCCTTCCCATCTAATGGACGACGGGCCACTCCAAGCTCAACTTTCCCGTTGAATGCCTTCTTCTTCTTACGATATGGGTGATTAATTTGAAGAAACCTACGGTGCCCTATAAATACATTCTTTTGACAAATCTTCAACCTCGGCACCTGCGTATCATCTTCACAAATAGGGCACGCTTTTGCTCCTTTACAAGTGTAACCCGATAAATTCCCGTACGCGGGGAAATCATTTACGGTGCAAAACACCATGGCCCGCAAGTTAAAGGTCTCTTTCATGTACGCATCCCACACCAGGACGCCATCACGCCATAATTTTTGGAGGTCCTCGATTAATGGTGCGAGATATACATCTATGCCATTTCCGGGTTGTCTGGGTCCTTGGATTAGTAATGACATCATTATATACCTGCGTTTCATGCACAACCAAGGAGGAAGATTGTAGATGGCTAACAGAACTGGCCAAGTACTGTGCCGACTGCTCATGCTTCCAAACGGACTCATTCCATCTGTGCTCACCACAATCTTGAGATTTCTTACCTCGGAACTAAAATCTTTAAAATGTCTATCAAAATTTCTCCACTGAGGAGAATCAGCCGGGTGTCTTAGTTTACCGTCCTTTTTGCGCCCTTCTTCATGCCAACGCAATAACTTCGCATCTTTGGGATTTGCAAATAACCGTTTGAATCTCGGTATTATCAGCAAATACCACAACACCTTAGCCGGAGGCCGGCCCTTTTTGCCGTCGTCACAATCAGTAGTGCGCTGGTCCTTACGTTTATACCGAGAAACACCGCACTTAGGACAAACATGCATGGCCTCGTACTCATTACGGTACAATACACAGTCATTCGGACATGCATGTATTCTTTCGATCTTCAAACCCACTGGACATATCAACTTCTTCGCCTGATATATTGTACGGGGAAACTCGTTGTTATCTGGGAGCATTTCTCCTAAAAGCTTTAATAAGGACGTGAAACTCTTATCGCTCCAACCATTTTCTGCTTTCAAGTTAAATAATTTCAGCACAGCTGACAGTTTCGTAAATTTGGTACACCCGGGATACAACGGCTTTTTGGATTCATTAGACAAATACTGAAATTTATCATAATTTTTATCACTAATTTCATCTTCCACATCATGTAACATGTCCTCCAGATTATCAATATACTCGTGTACTATATTTTCAGCGATATTCGTCTCCAGCTCATCATCGTCGTTGCGATCAAGTTCAACATTATCAAAATTTTCGACATTCAAATCATCATCGCTGAAATCAAGTTCAAAATTATCCAAAATTTCTACATTCTCATCGCTCTCTTCACAACGGTTAGAATTCTTATTGGTACAACTACTTTCCCCAAATTTCTCACCATGCATGAACCAACATGTATATCTTTTCTTAAATCCACGACAAATCAGATGAGCTCTAATTTCTTCGGAGTCCCCAAATCTTAAATTTTTTTTACAATCTCTACAAGGACACAAAATGTCGGCTTCCTTCATCTTCACTCTATACCTCTCAGCAAATTTTATGAACTCATCAACGCGACCCAAATATTCTTCACTATCACGTCGCAATTCATACATCCAACTTCGATCCATCTGTAATTAAATTAAAAAAATGATTTCAATTAATCATGGTCAACATGTAAATTGGTACCAAATTCTAGGCTTACAAAGGGCCGGTTTACAATCCTAACCCACTCTTTGAATATTAGGTCCCATATGTGAACACATATTAGCGAGATTTAATTAGTATTTGAGAAAAATTCGGCAGCATTTCCCCTTAACTCCCCAAGTATGCGTAAAAACCACATACTCGTAGGAGCATTAAGGGAAAATACCGTCGAACTTTCCTCAATTACTAATTAAATCCCGCTAATATGTGTTCACATCCTAAATGAGACCCAATATTCAAAGAGCAGTCCCAAAACGGGGACTATCCAAAATTAATCCATATTGGATTAATTTTGGACGGGCAAAGGACCTAAAAGCATCAGTAGGTCGGTTATTGGACAACAATACACTAATTACACATGATCTAAATAAGTACAAATAAGTAACATAAAAATAGAGGAAGAAAAGGAAAAAAAAAATATATATATACACTAACCTTAGAAAGATAGAGAGGAGAAAATACAAACTTCAAAGATCTCAGATAATACCAGCTGCTGGCCTTTGTAGAAATCGGATCAGCGCATTCAATACAGAGAGAGAGAGACAGTATTAATTACTTGATAAAAAAAACAGCGCTGGAAGGAGAAGGCCTTTTATACCAAAACCCTACAAAGACTTTTCTCCACGGATCTTAAGTCAAGAAATCCGTGTAGCTCTCTCACAAATCATACACGGTTAATTGTATTTAAGAACCGTGTGTATAATGCTAGCATTTTCTAGGAATTTATAAAAAAATCCGTATCACTTAAGATAGGAGAACGCAGTTCTACACGGATTTTCAACAAACAACCGTATACATTTACTTTCTACACGGATATTTCGTTAAGAAATCCGTGTAGCTCTCTAACAAATCAGACACGGCTATTTTTACTTAGAACCGTGTATAATGCTAGTACAAATATCCGTGTAGCTATTTAGTACACGGATATTCAACAAATATTCGTGTACAATTACTATTTGGACACGGTTTTAAGTTAAATATCCGTGTATGTTATCCTGTATATTTTTTTATTAACAATTTTTTTCTGGGCTAGCCTCCATTTTTGCTAGCCAGTTTGCTACAAAATTCAATATTGAGTTTACCACCAGATTTTCAGATAATTTGACATCCAGTTTTCCAATTACAGCACACAAATTATACTTAGTATTACAAAATTCATAAATTCATATTTAGCATTACAAAATTCATAAATTCAACTCCTTATTTACTATTACAGCACAAAAATTACTAAATTCACTAATAAAACATTACAAGAAAATGCTTACAAGAACATTACTAGAATTCACAAAAATTACTAAATTCACTAATAAAACATTACTAATATGCATAAATTCATATTTTATTTAACACCTTACAAGAGCATGCTTTATCTTGGTTAGGTTCCAAAGAAATGGGGCAGACTAACTTTCAACTAATAAAACATCTTCTGAAAATTAAATTATGTTTTAGTCCCAAGTTTTTGGCGATGCACAAATAGACATGTGGCAGTGTTATTACGTTGTTGTTTAAATTCTTTCGCAAACCATATCTTATTCAAAGGGAGTTTGTGTAAGAAATTAAACAACAATGCACTGCCACATGCCATTTCTACACCGCCAAAAACTTGGGATCAAAACATGATTTAATTTAAAGAACATGTTTTATTATTGAAAGTTAGTTTTACCCATTTCTTTGGAACCTAACCAAGAAAAAACATGTTCTTGTCAAGTGTCAAATAAAATATAGTGAAAATAAAAAGAAAATGAAATTCATCACATGCTGTCTATCGGAAAGTTCATCACAATCTGTAAATAAAAAAAAATGATGAGTAAGTAAGCAACAAAAGTAACAGAAAATTAGAGGAAGAAACGGAAAATACATGCCAGAGATGAAGGAGATATTCATGCCAGAAGTGAAGTCCAGATGTAGGTTATTAATTATATCACATCGCTCGTCTTGATAGATGAGCTCCAAAGATAGCGACTTATCTTGATAGATAAGCGATCTGACATAATTGATAAACCTAAATCAAAATTCCAATTATTAACCGTGAAATGATTGTCAAAGTTGATCATAAGCGAAATGTAAAGTGACCGGTCTTTCTCTCTTCCTAAGGTTATACAGGGGAACCTACAATTTACCTATTAATTGCAAACACTAACCTTTATATTTGTTGAATTACTTGATCAAAACGGCGCTGGAAGGAGAAGGGCTTTTATACGGCGGGGGAAGGAGAAGGCCTTTTATACCAAAACCCTACACTTTTCTACACGGATTTATACTTAACAATCCGTGTAGCTCTCTAACAAAGGATTCACGGATATTTATGCTTAAGAACCGTGTCCAATGGTAATATTTCTACACGGACTTATTATCAAAAATCCGTGTATCTATTCCTACACGGATATTCAAAAAAAATCCGTGTACAGATACTATTGTACACGGTTTTTAGTTAAATATCCGTGTAGTCTAATGTATTTTTCTTTTTAATTTTTTTTTTCTGAGCTAGCCTCCAGTCTTGCTGAAGCTGCAATTCAAGCCAAACTTAGTTAATGTCGGCAATAAATTCAAGCCAAAGTTGAAAGGGCACCATGATTTGTTCATACTGGGAAAATGCTTCAGATTCTTAAAAAAGGGGCATAAGAGCATGAATTGTAAGAACCAAAAGACGTTTCTTTAATTGCCAAGGCACAAACCTCTTCAAATTCTGCAATCCACTTTCTTCTAGTAATATATACATTCAATTCTTCAGTTATCAAAGGGAGTAAGTACATGCATGGCAATAAAGGAGAAGGTAAACAGACTAAGGAGACTCATGAGAAAACTATTGAACAGCCACAAGGATCTATAAAAGGAAGGAACACATTTGCACAGAACCATGCACCATCGCTCTTGACATCACAATTCATAAACTGAAAACCATGGCAACACCACCAAATTGGCAAACTATGCAAATGCAAGATCCGGCTAATATCCAAAATCGCATTGAAGAGCTGAGGGTCTATTTGCCTCGACGGGATCAAGAAATGGCGGAAGAAAATCAGTTCCTTCTTCGCTCTGCAATTGTATTTGCCGGGCCACACTACAATGACCACCGCACGACAACACGTTTGGCGAGTGCATTGGGTAGATTTTTTGGAATTCCACCACATTATTTCAGAATTTCGGAAATTGACCCATCAATTGGGGACTTTGTTGCTACCTTCCCAAATTCAATTATGAGAGATACTGCGGTCGGGGTGGGCGTTTTTGTTCTTGACCGGGATGTTGAAGTCCAACTGGTGGAATGGACGGAAAAATTAGGCATGCTCCACGAGCCCACAACCCACCGTGCTAGAATTAGGCTGCACGGTGTTCCTCTCCAATATTGGAACAAGGAAGACCTCTCTGATCTCGTATCAGGTTTTGGCTATTTGGTAAGAGTGGCTCCTTTCTTTCCCTACGGTAATTTATGAGGTGCTTCATGTTTTTGTAGCTTTTCATGATCCGGCAAAAATCCCAAAAAATATCCTTCTCATTGACGACCCAAACTCAACAATTGTGCAAGTGGAATTAGAAGGATACTTTCTCAGAGGTGGAAATTACATGCCACCTCCTCCGCCCCCCCCCCCCCCTCCATATAGGGGAAATCCACCTCCACATGCACCTCCACCACCCTCGTATTCTCAAGGCAATAACTCCCATGATCGCCGCATTAACCGCCGTCAAGCACCCTATGACAGTCGCAGGTTCGGGCCAGGTGGGCGTGACAGTCGTAGGTTCGGGCCAGGTGGGCGTCAACTTTAGTAGAGTTTGAAGTTGTCAGTTATATCAAATGTTTAGGTTATCTTTTAATTTTGCAAATTCGGGCAGCAAATCTCATTGTTTAGGGATGCTAAAAATTATTATGGAAATTTATAGTTCATTGATGAATAGAATTAAAGTTTTCGTGTCCTATATATTTTTTGGGTTTTTTTTTATTTCTGGACTAGTCTTTTCTACACGGATTTAAAAAAAAAAAAAAACCGTGTAGCTATTTCGTACACGGCTATTCAACAAATATCCGTGTACAATTACTATTTGGATACGGTTTTAAGTTAAATATCCGTGTATGTTATCCTATATATTTTTTTATTAACAATTTTTTTCTGAGCTAGCCTCCAGTTTTGCTAGCCAGTTTGCTACAAAATTCAATATTGAGTTTACCCCAGTTTTTCAGATAATTTGACATCCAGTTTTCCAATTACATCACAAAAATTATACTTATCATTACAAAATTCATATTTAGCATTACAAATCCATGTTCAGCAATTACAAAATTCATAAATTCATCTCCTTATTTACAATTATAGCACAAAAAAGTACTAAATTCACTATATTTTATTTAATTACAAGAACATGCTTTATATTTGAAACACAAAATCGGTGGATGGCATACAAACCGGTCAATTAATAAGGGTAAACTAAAAATTCATGTACACTAAATTATACAAAAATATACAAAATTATACAAAATTATACAAATCCATATTGAATATTACAAAATTTAAATTGAAACATTATACAAATCCATATTGAGCATATATTATACAAATCCATACTGGGTAGACATATCCTTCTTCCTGAGCCTCGATCCCATAATGATTTCAAATATAAACTTAAGGTTTACATTTGGTGCCAGTAGCTAGGGTTTACAGAGGGTAATATGAAGATACATTTTAATAAAGAAAGAGTCAAGTAAAAAGTTGGATGAAGGACCTTCAAAAAAAAGAGAAGAGGTGGATGAAGGACCTTCAGAGCCGGATGAAGAGTCAGACACAATCTTGTCAGTCTGACAAGATTGTGCCCGACTCTTCATTCGGCTCTTCATCCAGCTCTGAAGGTCCTTCATCCCACCTCTTCCCTTTTTTTCCAAGGTCCTTCATCCAACTTTTTACTCAACTCTTTCTTTATTAAAACATGTATATCTTCATATTACCCTCTGTAAACCCTAGCTACTGGCACCAAAAGCGAAGAGTCATCGTTGCTCACCTGAATGTGACATGGTTCTACAAAAAACAACATTATTAGAAACAAGCACAATTATACATGCATTAGTAAAATAATCACTAAAATAACAATTATACATGCATCACTGTATTATACATGCATTAGTTGATTATACATGCATTACTCTATTATTAGAAACAAGCACAATTATACATGCATCACTCTATTATACATGCATTACTAAACAAGCACAATTATCAAGCTAATCATCACTAAAATAACAGTTATACATGCATTACTCTATTATACATGCATTAGTTGATTATACATGCATTACTCTATTATTAGAAAAAAGCACAATTATACATGCATCACTCTATTTAATATACTAATTATTTACATTATCTCAACAAATCAAGCATGCATGCATTAATTACTAATTGACCTAAATAAGCAATAACAAGTAACAGGAAATTAGAGGAAGAAAAGAGAAATATATACACTACTACAAAAAAAGAGATTATACACGGACAATAAAGGAAGAGCTACACGGATTTCCTACCGTGTTTAAATCGAGGGTGTACGATTAGTTCAATAACTACACACGGACTTTTGGCCGTGTGCAATTTTAAAGATTCTACACGTATAACTTCACAAACAGCCGTGTACAAAGACCAGAATGTGTCGCGCTCCATTTACCGAGCTACACGGATATTACCTAAAAAACCGTGTACGATTCTTTTTGTACACGGACTTTTAACTAAAAAACCGTGTAGCTTGACTCTTTCTACACGGACATTTAGTTAAATGTCCGTGTAGCTCTCCTCTTTCTACACGGACATTTAACTAAATGACCGTGTAGCTATCTGTTTTCTACACGGACTTTAGTTAAATGTCCGTGTAGAAAGGACATTTTTTTTTTTTTTGTATTTTTTGTTTTTCGGCTAGCCTCCAGTTTTGCTAGCCATTTTTGTTACAGAACTATATATTCCAGATTTTCCAGATTTCATATAACAAGAAATCCATATTTTCCAGATTAGCAATAAATCCATATTAGCAAGAAATTCATATTTTTCAGATTAGTCAGAAATCCATATGCAATAAATTATACAATATTCATATACACCAAATTATACAAAATTATGCAAATCCATATTGAGGATTACAAAATTCCATGGCAAACCACCTTGCCCACATGCACCGCACATCGTCGATCTGATCCCAAGAGTAATGATCTTGCTTTCTCACATTCTACAAAATTATAATTTTATAATAGTTAGTATTTCAGAAAAGGTAGATATCAATTGCTTATTATATAGGAAATTCATATGAAGTACATACCGCTTTTGGGAATTCGAATTGTATTCTTTCGACAAAGTCAAACATGAATATCATCGTGTAATAAGCGCATTCCCAACCCTCCTTCTGTTGCGGGCTCTGAAATTTACATTTAGCGGCATTTGTTAGAATGACAATAATTTTTTTAACAAGTTATGAAATTTCTAACTCATAAAGTGTGCTCACCAACAAGTACTTCCAATTCAACTTGCTTTTCTTGCCCGGGCCCGTCCTAGCTGATCCTCCCTCTTTAATATATTTCACAAAAGCCCTTACAAAAGTGAGTGAATGTAATTAGCAAAAGTATAATTTGATATGATTGAAAGAAATGCAAACCTATAGAATTATTATTGCTTACTTATTCACAAAAGGCAAGATAACTTTGCAATTGGCAGACGCGGTCTTTCCTTTGGGCTTACAAGAATCAACAATTATGCCCACATTTAGGTACGGCACAATGAGAATCAAGCACCAATGTTTGCTGTGGGATCGAGGAGAAGAATTATAGTACTTTAGCATATAAAAGTGACACGAGTATTTGTTATGATTGATGGTGTGATTTCATTTTTTTATGTTTAACTTTTAATTCCTTTATACAACTCTTTAATTAAAATATAAACTACACATAAGTTAAGATTAGAACTAACTCCTCGTGGTATGGCATGAGAATGAATTTCTTCTCCTCCGCCTTAGCATGATGCATCGCAGAACACATGTACTCGATAGCCATATCCGGATAATATGTCGCTGCCGTACCACTCACTTTCTCGGGGTCCAGAAACACGCAAAAGTTCTTCCTTTCAACCATCTCATCACCGAGTCGGACTAGCTTCCTGAAAACTCATCATATTGTAATTAGAATATATATTTGAGTTATATACAATAATGAAAATAATTTAATATCACTAACATGAGGAAAATGGTGATGTGTGAAACATCGAGCCATTTGTCGGATGACGAGTGGTGGAAGAGGTCCTTGAAGTCTCTGAACGACAGCAGGAGCTCCCTGCCTTCGTGTAGAAACATCCCAGGTGGGACAGGGATGACGATAGCCTCCATGCCGTCGGGCGCCGTCATCAAGTAGTCGTGGAGAAGGCGCAAATCATTGGGCAAACGGCTGTATTCTTCTTCTGTGACCATAGGACGGGGCGGTGATTGTGGCGCGTCAGGCGCGACGTCGCAAGCCACCTCCTGACGTACCGGTGAGAGAGCCGTACCGGTAACATCATCTCCTCGTGTCTGTATCAAGTTATAGATGTATTATTCTAGTATTTCAAAAAGAATGAGTTGAATGTAACAAAATAAATGAATTTTTTTATGGATTACCTGATCCAAAACAATCTGACTCTTGGGCCATTGGACAAATGACATCCGTGCGTCATCAAGCACAAAGGCGTCGTCGGTAGGGACAGGAAGGGGTACGCGCTGCCATCCATCCACGACTAACTCAACCTGCACGCATGCATGGTCGGGTCTTAGCGGAGTATTGTGTACACTTTTGGCGAGTGGATGTACAACGCCCTTAGCAACGATCATAGAAACACTGCCATTCCGCAGGATGAGGTCGCATGCTCTGGGGTCCTGCAAATTTATAGGAAGGTTGTTTATTTTAGTGATGCGATATTGTCTAACAAGGTTGCAAACAGGTTTTAAATACCTTTAGATTATGAAGAAGTATTGATTACCTTGAGATTATCCAAATCGTCTAAGGCGCCCCACGTGCCGGATGCTTGACTACTTCGCCGAATTCCCGGCGAAATGGGAGGTGGTTGCTCGGATGGCTGCGTAGTTGCTGATCTAATTTGTGTCAACATTGCTTCCATCTCAGCAAACCTTGCGTCGTACTCTTTGCTCACCTCCGCGCGTATCTGCGCAACTATCTCGTCTTTGTTTACCTTGGCACGAGATTTTCTTCGAGGTTTCTCTCCCTCCACTCGGAACACCTCCTTCCAGCCCCTGTAGACCCCTACACCCCTTACTCGACCCGGGTGTTCTGGATTCTCGAGCGCTGCGGACAAGGAATCATTTTGTCGTTCGACACTCCGGACACCCGAGTTGACCTCCTCCTCCACTTCCAACTGTTCAAGTAGAAGAATTAGTTAAAGCAAAAGAACAATTGACGTACTTTCGGAGTTATAAATGACTCTTACCATTCTTTGAGCCACGCTTTGCAAATTCGTTGGGAGTACTATCCTCCCCTCAGCGGTTACCTCGGCTCTACCCATGACCCAATCTTTGCCCCTAGGATTTTGGATCCTAACCACGGGTGAGTCAGAATCCTTGTTCGCGTCCAGGACTTTCCTCCATTCTGCCGTCTTACCCTCGTAACCACCTGACCCTAGATGGTGTGGATACTTGTTAAAGGCAACGGTCCTCCTGCCTGTATCACTCTTTGCCTTCACAGAAACAAGACAATAACGATCAGTTAGTTTTAGAAAGATAAGTACATATCGAGAAAGAATAAGCATAAATTTGGCACGAGTTAGATACCTGGAACTCTTCGGTAGACTTCAAAGCTTGAAACGCCTCCCAGTCCTCTTGTTTTAGATACTTGTAGTAGCCGACCGGATTTTTCCCTTTCTCCATGAAGTCCGTCTTCAACGTGCTCTTGTATTGCTTCCAACCATTGTTCATAATCTTCAAAGTCAATTTCTTTGGAACATCATCCTTGATGTTCCAATGAGCCTGATTGACACAAAAATTTAGTGTATTTAAGTATAGATCATACATAAGTGAAAATTCAAGAGAAGAGTTGTTAGGCACTTTACCTTCACCGTGTTCCACCACGCGTTCTTCACCTTATCCTCGAAATGATCCCATCTCTCAACAAGGATACTCGCATTTTGCTTCACGAAGCTCGTACACCAATTTGAGTATTTCTGCCGTTTTGGTCCCTGCGCACGCCCGTCTTCTGTGAACCAGATTTCTTGATGGGTCTGCTCAGAATGGCTCGTGCACATTGTCGGCCCTCTTCTCCTTCTTTCTGACGAGGCAGTAGCTTGCTGCTCCTCTTCTTCCATCATATCCTCGTACTCATTTTCATTCGACATGGTGCTGCATGAAATTAAAGATCAAATCATTTGACATATAACCTAGATTAATCAACCAACTTTTGACATATAACCTATATTCATCAAGAGATTAATCAATCACTTGTTGACATATATCCTAGATTATTTGAATTAACCTACAATAATTATGGTACAAGCACAATGTATTCAAGCACAAATTAAAATAACCTAGGTTATATGCTAAAATGTCAAGTACAATGTCAACACGTACAATGCTAAAATAACCTAGGTTATATGCTAAAATAACCTAGGTTATATTCAAGCACGGGTTATATGCTAAAATACCACTGGTTCAAACCCAATAAGAAAAATACCAACCATGTCTAAAATACCACGGGTTATATGCTAAAATACCTAGGTTATATGCTAAAATACCAACCATGTCTAACGGGTTCAAACCCAATAAGAAAAATAACGAGAGAGAGAGAGCTAACCACGGGTGAGAGAGACCACTGGTTAGAGAGAGAGAGACCGAGGTGGAGAGAGACCGAGGTGGTGAGGCGGCGAGGCGGCGAGGCGGGGAGGCGGTGAAGAGCTCGGAGAAGGCTCAGCAAAATCTTCTCTGTGAGGGTTTTTGAAACTGATGTTTATTCTCTTTTCGGACTTGTGAAAATTTTGGAAGAGAAGGATTTCGAATAATAGTGTTTTTCTCATTATACACGGACTTTTAACTTAAAAGACCGTGTACAAAGATCTTTATACACGGACTTTACTCTAAAGGCCGTGTGCAAATACCCTTTCTACACGGACATATAGCTAAAAGGCCGTGTAGCTCTCTACCCTTTCTACACGGACTATTAGCTAAATGTCCGTGTATAAATTGGTCCGACAGGTGGGTCCCAGGTTCAGTAAAGTTCAGTAAACTAATATTAAATATTTTAACTAATATTAAATATTATAACTAATATTTAGTGAAAACTAATATTTTAACTAATATTTATTTTATTTTATTATTAAATGTTTTAACTAATATTTTCAAAAACTAATACTAATATTTGATAATATTATAAGCATTAAACATAATCCTTCATTATAAGCATTAAACTAATATTTGATAATATTTGATAATATTTGATAATATTTGATAATACTATTACTACATTATGCTTTTTTCTTTTTTTCCCTCTTTTTTTTATTTTTTTATTTGATATATTACAAGCTAAAGTTGCAATATTAAAAGCTACACGGTCTTAAACAAAATAAATATTACACATTATGCTTTTTTTTTCCTTTTTCTCCTTTTTTCCACTATTTGAACGGTACCCTCGGCCCATAATCCTTCAGTGTGGTCGGACCGCATGTAGTCAGCTTCGTCTACCCCTTCAAGTGTTGCTACCTCAGTTTGCACATCGGTACAAAATGGAGGTACTTCGTCGAACTGGTCGTACTCTTCTTCATCGATGACATTTTCTACCCCGACAATCCTTCTTTTTCCGGATAAGACGACGCTCAACCTGGCATCACTCGGGTCAGTGGCATAAAAGACTTGGGTGGCTTGCTTGGCGAGTATAAACGGATCATCAACATGCCCAACCCTGTTTAAATCAACGAGTGTGAACCCGTCGTTATCAACTTTAACACCTCGGTCTTCGACCCATTGATACCGAAACACGGGAATGCTCAGGTGAGGACTGTAAATGAGCTCCCAAATTTCTTGAATAACGCCATAATATGACTTTGATGCTATTACAGCCCGGCCATCTCCGGATCTACTGAATTCTTGAGAGGTCGCCACCAACGTCACCCCACTGTTTTGCATCGTGCTCTTATCACTCTGGGATTTAGTATAAAATGTATATCCATTAATCTCGTATCCTTGGAATGTTCTAACAACAATTTGGGGTCCTTCGCCAAGCAGTTTAACAATTTCAGGTACGGGGTGTGACTGCACTCTTTCTTTCAGCCATCCTATAAAAGAACGATTATGCTCGTTAGTAAGCCACTTCTGACTCCTCGTGTAGTTTTGTTGTTGAAGGATTGTCATGTGCTCATCTATATAGGGAGCAACATCTGTCATGTGTTGTAGTACAATAAAATGTGCCTTTTGTAGTTCATTTAGATCAGCAACTACGGCTCTCAACCCAATTGTCCCGACTCCTTGGAGCCTTCCCTCGTATCGAGATTTTGGAACGCCAATAGGATCCACACCGGTCAAGTAGTTGGTGCAAAAATCAATCACCTCCTCCGTAGAATATCCTTCTATAATGCTGCCTTCGGGTCGATGTCGGTTCCTTACGTATTTTTTCAAGATGCCCATGTATCTCTCGAATTGATACATATACCGAAGGAACACGGGACCACAAATCTTAATTTCTCTCACAAGATGAACAACAAGGTGAACCATGACATCGAAAAAAGATGGCGGAAAATACATCTCAAGTTGGCAAAGAGTAACGACGACCTCCTTTTGCAAAGAGTCCAATTTTAGAGGGTCTATCACTTTGGAATTTATTGCATTGAAGAAAGAACAAAGCTTCGTAATGGTTTGACGAACGTGCTTTGGTAAAATTCCCCGAATTGCAACCGGAATTATATGTGTCAGTAAAACATGACAGTCGTGAGATTTCAGACCGACCAGTTTCAAGTCCTTCATCGACACCAACTTCTTAATATTCGAAGAATATCCTGATGGGACTTTTATACCATTGAGGCATTCACAGAAGCTTGTTTTCTCTTTCTTTGACATTGTGCACAGTGCGGGGGGTAGGTATGTGCGCTTCCCTTTCTCCTGCGGTGCGAGCTCGGGTCGTATTCCCATCTCTACCATGTCTTTTCTCACTTTAATACCATCTTTCGTCTTCCCCGGAATGTTCAATAATAAACCAATTAAACTGTCACAGACATTTTTTTCGACATGCATGACATCTAGGCAATGCCTCACTTCTAAATATTTCCAGTACGGTAGCTCCCAAAATATGGACCTCTTTTTCCAAATATTCTTCGGTAGTGCTTTGGCGCATTTTCCAAAAACAACATCAATGTTTTTTACCCGTTCGAAGACACTCTCCCCGTCTAATGGATGACGAGCCACTCCAAGCTCAATTTTCCCGTTGAATGCCATCTTCTTCTTACGATATGGGTGATTAATAGGAAGAAACCTACGATGCCCCATGAATACATTCTTTTGACAATTTTTCAACCTCAGCACCTGCGTGTCATCTTCACAGATCGGGCACGCTTTTGCTCCTTTACAAGTGTAACCCGACAAATTCCCGTACGCGGGGAAATCATTTACGGTGCAAAACACCATGGCCCGCAAGGTAAAGGTCTCTTTCATATACGCATCCCACACCGGGACGCCATCACGCCACAATTTTTGGAGGTCCTCGATTAATGGTGCGAGATATACATCTATGTCATTTCCGGGTTGTCTGGGTCCTTGGATTAGTAATGACATCATTATATATCTGCGTTTCATGCACAACCAAGGAGGAAGATTGTAGATGCATAAAAGAACTGGCCAAGTACTGTGCCGACTGCTCATACTTCCAAACGGACTCATTCCATCTGAGCTCACCACAATCCTAAGGTTCCGCGGTTCAGAACCAAATTCTTTGAAATGTTTGTCAATGTTTCTCCATTGAGGAGAATCAGCCGGGTGCCTTAGTTTACCGTCATTTTTGCGCTCTTCTTCGTGCCAGCACAATAATTTTGCATCTTTGGGATTCGCAAACAACCGTTTGAATCTCGATATTATCGGCAAATACCACAACACCTTAGCCGGAGGTCGGCCACTTGTGTCCTCGTTACAATCATCAGTGTCCTGGTCCTTACGACGTTTATATCGTGAAACACCGCATTTAGGACAGACATGCATGGCCTCGTACTCGTTACGATACAATACACAGTCATTCGGACATGCATGTATTCTTTCGATCTTCAACCCCATTGGACATATCAACTTCTTTGCCTGAATGTTGTACCGGGTAACTCGTTGTTATCTGGGAGCATTTCTCCTAAAAGCTGTAATAAGGACGTGAAACTCTTATCGCTCCAACCATTGTCTGCTTTTAAGTTTAATAATTTCAACACAGCTGACAGTTTTGTAAATTTGGTACACCCGGGATACAACGGCTTCTTAGATTCATTAGACAAATTTTGAAATTTATCATAATTTTTATCACTAATTTCATCTTCCACATCACGTAACATATCCTCCAAATTTTCAGTAAACTCGTGTTCTACATTTTCATCAAAATTCCTCTCCATCTCATCATCGTCATTTTCGGGTTCGACGTTAATATCAGAATATTCGGCACTCTCATAATCCTCGTTCCAATCAAGTTCAAAATTATCAGAAATTCCAACATTCTCATCATTCAGTTCACGATTACAATCCTTATTGGCACTACTACTTTCCCCAAATTTCTCACCATGCATGAACCAACATGTATATCTCTTCTTAAATCCCCGACAAATCAAATGAGCTCTAATTTCTTCGATGTCCAAAAATCTTAATAAATTTTTACAATCTTTACAAGGACATAAAATGTCTTCTTCTTTTTTATTCACTCTATAACTCTCAGCAAATTTTATAAACTCATCAACGCGAACCAAATATTCTTCACTGTCACGTCGCATTTCATACATCCAGCTTCGATCCATCTGTAAATTAAATTAAAAAAATGATTTGATCAATTAATCATGCATGGTCAACATTCTCCTTCGTGTACAAAATTTTGGGCTTACAAAGGGCCGGTTTACAATCCTAACCCACTCTTTGAATATTATGTCTCATATGTGAACACATATTAGCGAGATTTAATTAGTATTTGAGAAAAATTCGGCAGCATTTCCCCTTAACTCCCCAAGTATGCGTACGAACCACATACTCGTAGGAGCAATAAGGGAAAATACTGTCGAACTTTCCTCAAATACTAATTAAATCCCGCTAATATGTGTTCACATCCTAAATGAGACATAATATTCAAAGAGCAGTCCCAAAACGGGGACTATCCAAAATTAATCCCTATTGGATTAATTTTGAACGGGCATGGACCTAAAAGCATCTAAAGGTCGGTTATTGGACCACAATACACTAATTAATTACATCTAAAATTAAAAATTCAAGAATATATGCATGAAATGACCTAATTAAATAAGCCTAAATAACAGAAAATTAGAGAAAAAAAATTATTTAAATACATATTACTAACCTTAGAAAGATGAAGAGGAGAAAATACAAACTTAATTCAAAGATCTCAGATCTCAGCTGCTGGCCTCGATCAATTCGCAGAAATAAAAAGCTCAGTTGGATATGTATGAACTAAAAACTTGATCAAAACGGCGCTCTGGAAGGGAAGACAATAAAACCCTACACTATTATACACGGCTAATTAGTTATATATCCGTGTAGCTCTCCACCTATTTCTACACAGCTTTTTAGTTATAAAGCCGTGTACAATTATAAGATTTATACACGGCTATATATCAAAAAACCGTGTGTAATGTTCCTACACGGCTTTGTATCAAAAAACCGTGTAGCTCTCTCAATTATTTGCACACGGACCTCTTTACACACGGATTTGTGGTTTCTAATAAACCGTGTAGCTCTCTCTAATAATTCGACACTGATTGTTAACTAATTATCCGTGTAGAAATCGTTCAGATCTTTTGAACTCATGTTTGGTACACTGTTTTTAATATAATTGCCAAATCCGTGTACAATGTGCAGTGTACAAAGCCAGTTTTTGTAGTAGTGATACACGACTAACCTTAGCAAGATAGAGAGGAGAAATACAAATTAACTTCAAAGATCTCAGATCCGGCCTCCTTGTGCGCAGAAATCAGACCAATTCATATACAGAGAGAGAGAGTATTAATTGATCAAAACGGCGCTGGAAGGAGAAGGCCTTTATCGATAATCAAAACCCTACAATAACCTTTCTCCACGGATTATTATGTAAAAAGCCGTGTAGCTCTGTCAAATATTTCTACACTGCTATTTAAACAAACATCCGTGTGCATTTCACATATTTCTACACGGTTCTCAACATAAATATCCGTGTCGCTCTCTCATGGCTATCTACACTGTTAGTTAAACAATAATCCGTTTACAATTCCTGATAAACATCCGTGTAGCTCTCTCAAGGCTATCTACACTGATTCTTCAATAAATATCCGTGTAACATATCCCACAGATATTTCGAGCTTCCAAAAAATTACAATATCACACGGTTTTTATATAAAATTGTTAAATCCGTATACAATGTGCCGTGTACAATGACCATTTATGTAGTAGTGAGTTGTCACAGCACACAAATGGTCATACCGCGTGAGTTATGCCGTGACCAAGATGTCGAGAGGTGGTTATGGTACGCGAATGGTCATGCCACGTGAGTCACGTTGTAACCAAGTCGTGACGTGACCAAATGTCGAGGGTGGTCACGACACACAAATGATCATGACACGTGAGTCACGCTGTGACCAAGTCGTGTCGAGCCCAAACATACCGTAACCGGTCACGTTAATCACATTTGATCATATATGACTATTTTTATCATAATTAAAATTTGTTAATTGCAAAAATTGATAAGTTCTAAAAAAATATAGTACGATTCTTTAAAATATGAAAATTAAGAATTAATGTTAGAAAAAAAAAACATACTGTGACTAAATGTGTTGTTTTCTGTGTCGTGATCAAGGCGATTTCCGTAACATGTCGTATTGTGTCTTTTTTAGTAATAATTGGTCACAGCACAGAATACGCGAATCACGACACGTAATTGACACACATACCGTGCAATTCCATGATAAAACCGATTCCATCATACTATTTTTCTCACTCTAATGGCACCCGCTTCCAACTCTAATAACACCCGCTTGACGGGTGGGGTTTATATATTTCAGCAAAGGTAGATAATTAAGGCCGTGGATATATAAACTGCATGTCAGTAATAATAATTTGATGTACGTAATACGTACAATTGAGTGTGATACAAATTTTCGTCAAAATTTCATATTTGATTCTAGTATATTATTACTACTATTTTATTATTATTATTATCATGATCACTATTATAATCATTTATGTTTGATAAGAACTGCATGACTTAAGGGGTGTAAACGGAACGAATTCGGAGCCAAATAATTATTTGCTAGTATCAAAAATGAGTGAGGCTACGGTGCTATGCATAGCACGGATTGGTCCGTGCTACGGCTTAATATTTGAGTTTTCAAAATTTTAACGGTCGATCCAAACCGTTCAACATGATTATAAAATGAATATGTACTTGCAAACCAAATTTTATATTTTTTCGAATTTTTTTACTATTTTTTTAGATAGGTAGAAAATCACTGTTTTTGGATGGTCCAGAATTTTCAGATCAAGTGATTTTCTACCTATCTAAAAAAATAGTAAAAAAATTCAAAAAAATGTAAAATTTGGTTTGCAAGTACATATTCATTTTATAATCATGTTGAATGGTTCGGATCGACCGTTAGAATTTTGAAAACTCAAATATTGAGCCGTAGCACGGACCAAACCGTGCTATGCATAGTACCGTAGCCTCACTCATCAAAAATTGGTATCCGTCTTTTAATGAGCGAATACAATCGAATAGTAAATAAGAAAATTTAGAACCAATTCCATCTCAATACGGATTCGAATATAGATATGTAATGAAATAAATAATTGTCAAATAATCGAATCATATGAACTTTAAGAACAAATATCAATCAACAAAATTAAGCAAAATAAGAAAAATAAATAAGAAAATAAAAATAAAAACTAAAATGAATGTTTCCATAAATATAGAATACGGATAGAAATGAAGGCAATGACTCGCTATTCGAGTCAGCAAACATGGAGCAGGAAAAAAAAAAAAAAAGCATACCGGACGTCCAGACCTCAACACATATTTGTTAGTCCCACAAGCAATATTAAAATAAAGTTAAGACGTATGTATAGCAACTTCAGTCCCGATAACAACAATGAAGTTGAGAAGCAGAAGCGGAAATGGTAAAGACGAAATTTTGTTACCTGATAGATTCGGATATCTGTTTTGTTATCCTAATTCGGTAATCAAACCAGGGACCCATTGACCAGGACGCACACAATAGGTACCGTGCAAGTTCGAAGGGAAGAGAAAAATGACAAAAGGAATAAAGGATGATAGGGATATGTGGATCCAACGCGCTCAAACTTTTTAGAAAGTAAATAGAAACTAAGAGCACAATGACTTTGGAAGATATTTTTGGATTCAATGGAGGTCACATCATTCAAAACCAAATTGTGTACAGAGTCTAAGGAGCAACTGGGATCGGGATAACAGCCGAAATTTTTATTAATAGAAAATAAAATAAAAAAATATCGACATCGAAAAACTTTTTTGTTGGATTTCGGGATATAGCAAAAAAGTGATAGTCCATAACGTCCAGAGAATGTTATGGACCATTACGGCCCAATTAGCAATAAAGATTAACAACCTAAACGTAAATACGGGACGTCATTATCCATTACGGCCAAGGAGGCACGAAAAAAAAAAAAAAACCAGGCTGTCCTTGTCCATCACGGCCAGGGTAAGAGCCAAAAAAAAATAAAAAAATCAGACCGTTTGCAACTATTACGGCCTAGGACAACCTAAAAAAAAAAAAAACATGACCGTTGTTGTCCATCACGGCCAGGTCTTTTCTTACTCACGCAGCTGCGTGACCCGTCCCTTCAATATTTAGATCCGTCCCTTCGTCTATTGAAAAAATAAACATTGTAAGTTTGAAATTGTTTGATTGACTTTGACACTTCAATCAAGCTCTATTATTTTACATGTACACGATATATATATTATTAAGCTCTATTATGGTTGGATCGGCTTTAGATCAAATTTCTTTTTGACTTTTTATTGCTGCGAATGATGGAATCACACACCTAAGCATTTTTTTTTATGGTTCAATTAAAGGGACGTGGCTGTTATGGACCATAACGGTCAGGATTTTTTTTTCGGCCGTGATAGATACGAACGGCCCGGTTTTTATTTTTTTTCGGCCCTCCCCCAGACCGTTATGGAGCATAACGTTCGGCTTTTTTTTATTTTTTCCGCACCTCCCTGGCCGTGATGGACAAAGACGTTCTGTGTTTTTGCTTTTATGTTAATCTTTGTTGCTAATTGGGCCGTGATGGTCCATAACGTCCTCTGAACGTTACGGACTATCACGTTTTAGCTATATCTCAAAATTCTGCGAAAAGGTTCTTCATTGTCGATATTTTTTTATTTTATTTTCTATTAATAAAAATTTCGGGGATAACAGGGTAGGTACCAAATCCGATTTGAGGTATGTTTGGTTGGATTGAGAACACATTAATTTTGAAGTTAGATTATTCAGAATAGTTTATTCGATATTTCGTTGAGTTAGAATAGCTAGAATAGTGAATTCAAAATTTTTGTCTTATTAGAATAGACTATTTCTAAGAGTTTTGAGATTTAACTATTTTAATAAGACAAATAATAACTATTCTAATTATTCTTATTTTACAACCAAACATACAATTGAATGAAATACTCTGAATTGACGAACACTATTATTAATTCAGGGGGACTCATATCAGGTAATTGACTATTTGAGTTTAGATCCGGATCCGTCCAATTTTCTTTCACACGAATATTAAAGAGGCTTCGTTTATTTTACCTTAAGTAGGCACCGTTTAATATTTGATCTCTAAATCCATCAACTAAAAAATTGAGTTATCTCAGAGGATACCCTCCCCGCACGGGAGGGCCACATTTGAAAAAGAGCAAGGTTCAAATGCATTATGGTTTTGTGCTCCAATTATACTCTACATCTGTATCTCCATTTTCAAAGTAAAAGCAGTTGACCTGAACTGAACAATATGATCTTCATAATAAAATATGATTGGAGACTAAATTTTATATTTTTTTTGAACTTTTTTACTATTTTGATAGATAGATACAATTAATATCACTTTTTTTATGGTTCAGAATCTCATGAAAACAATGATTTTGAACCTATCTAAAAAAATAGTAAACAAATTTCAAAAAATATAAATGTAATCTCCAAGCATATATTATTATATATATCATGTTGAGTAGTTCTAATTGACTGTTCATATTTTGAAAATAAAAAGCATAATTAAAGCACAAAACATGGAAAAAATAATTTTTACAAGAAAAAAACATGGAAAAAAGTTGGGTCTTTGGAGCTGTTGCTGTAAGTAGCAGAGTTAAATTGGGCTGAAATGGGCTCAAATCGGATCCAATATCTATGCCACCATACAAAGGCCACAGTAGAAGTACTGATCCTATTTATCCATTCTAGCTCTACAAAAATCAAGGCCCATATATGTATTCCCTCGTATACAAAATTTATTTAAACAGAACAAGGAAAATTAGAAAATACTATGAAGTTCCTGATACTAGATTTACTGTTTCAGTTGTAGCCCAAAATGAAACAGTGAAGAATCGTTAATTGGTTTTCTGATTTCAAGTTCTCAACCATGGGTTACACGAGGGATAGAAAAAGAAAGCAAAGAAGGTTGTAGAATAAAAACCTAATATCAAAATAGAAGCACAAAGTTAACATATTGATAGACGGGAGAGAAATAGCAGTGATATCTGATGCCTTTTCGGTTCCAGCAGAAATCGAGATTTCGGTAAAACTCCTTAAATAATACTTTTTAAGTAACACAGGTGATACCGAGATTCTACAAATAAAAAGGTAGGCATATGATACATCTCTACTTTTTCCAATAATAACCTTCACATTTTCTTTAATAGACAATTTACAGGAATTCACAAGCTAGATGGATTCATCTGCTAAACCAATTTCAGCTTCTCTTTGGATAATAATAGAGACAGGATTTAATTACTTGGAGATGAACAAATACTAGTAGTTTTTCTGTACATTTATTATATATATGTTTGGCTTGAATATGGGATAATCCATAACTTAGATTTTTCTTACATTCATTATAACTTAGATAGTTGTAATAGAACAAAAAAATCATGTAAAACATATTTACTACAAATCACACTAAATATCCAAATTTCAAGTCATGCAATTTGCTTGTATTGGAATTTCACATTCATGCAATTTGCGTGTCGTGTGTCATACATATGTCACGCCGGACGTATGTATCCGTGTCCATATTCCATGGTTGGGCATTTCTTCAGGAGAAATAGACTTGGATCTTGACAAAGTATATGAGATCAGTTTCTTTTTGTTACCAGCAAAAGTATATGAGATCAGTTTCTTTTTTGTTACCAGAAAAAGTATATGATCAGTTTCTTTTTGTTACCAGCTAATCTTAATTTCATAACTTTTGTCTTCATTTCTTACCATGCTCTCTATGTTTCTTCTTTTGCGCCTTCCATCAAGTTTTGTCCCCGCTTAATTCCACTTCTGCATTCTGCATGATTCTTCCAGCTCTTTAGAAAATCCCTGTAACATTTTCTTTTCTAACCAGTACTAATTTGCAGAAAATTCTTTCGGATTCTCAATTTTGGATCTACCCAATTTACCCTATTTGATGAAGCTAAAACGTATAAATTAGAATTATGTTTTATGTATCATCAAGTAATTTGAGCCATTGATTGAACCATAATCTTTACGCTACCATAATTATCTGATGCACACCTCAGTAATTCTTTTAATTTTTTGTTGATGTAAGTTATTACTTCTTCCGTTGAAGCTGTGATGTTTTTTTGCTGCTGCATACATTTAGTATGTAGCTTTTTATTCTTAATATACTGCTTGGTACTTGGTAGCTTCTACCAACATTTAAAAAAAAAACATATAAATACACATCAATTATATATACAAGCAACTATGTGCTCCTATGGCAAAGACTTGCTTAGATTTTATAAAGAACAAAACATGTGATCCTACTTTTACTTTTTCTTCTTTTTTTCGCACAAAAAGGAGGTGTTCTACCTACCTAGTCGGTACACCTGTAATTATATTATTGTATATCCTAATCATTCAATTAGTTGAATTAATAGACTTTATTAATTTTACCAGCAATAGTAGCTCTGGTTCAAAAAACTGATCTTTAAAAGAACCATTTGGCTTAGCATATAATTTTCTTCTATCTGCCAGATTGAATGGAAATGGACAATGCATTGGCCGACATTAGACCGGCCTCATCCTCCCTAGCTCGGCCAAATATACTAGACTGCGGTTGCATATCCAAAAAATTCACCATAAACATTGAGCTTTCGGGTGGCACATGCACTGGCGTGCGACCTTCCAGCATCTCAACTGCCTCTGTCATGCTGGGTCTTAGCATTGGGTTCTCTTGAATGCACCAAAGAGCCAGTCGAGATAACACTGTAACTTCTTCTTCTCTTATCTCTTCATTCTTGACCAAGCTCATATCGACAACCTCCATTAACTCGCCTAGCATCATTTTCTCTCTGACGATTTTTGGGAAATATGAGCTCTGTCTTTGTTGAGTCTCCCCATCCACCACCAACATCAAGTTCCTACGTCCACCGAGCAGCTCGAAAAGCACCATTCCGTAGCTATAAACGTCTGACTTGGTCGAGATAGCATTTGGCACCAGCATCTCAGGAGCTAGGTAACCAACCTGTTTGTGGTACAAAATATGTTGTTGATATGGTAAGATGTTAATTTTTATAATATAAAAAGTAAACTTGATAACTTGATATATATTAGCTTTTTTTTTTTTTTTAAACTTTGAAAGGATAGAACAATATAGAATCTATCAGTAATAATTACCGTTCCCCTTGCTCTGGTCATGACACTGCTCTCATCCTTCCCAATTAATTTTGAAATACCAAAATCTGATAGCAAGGCCCTGAATTCTCCATCGAGGAGAATATTTGGGGGTTTGACATCGAGATGCAAGATCCGCTGATGGCATTCATGGTGGAGATATGCAAGTGCCTTTGCTACATCAATTGCAATGCGATACCTTAACGCCCATGTTAAATGGCTTCTCTTTCCGTCATCCGTAAAAAGCCATCCATCAAGAGACCCGTTTTCAAGGAACGGATAGATCAGGTAGTGTTGTCCTCTCGGAGAGAGACAAAACCCCAGAAGGCGCACTAAATTTATATGTTGCCGACTTGCAATAATTGTCATCTCTGTTCTAAACTCTGTTTCGCCACTGGGCTGCCATTTGATCCTCTTTACCGCAATGGTAGAGCCATGTGTTAGCGTCCCCTTGAACACTGCGCCAGAAGCACCTTCACCTATGGGTTCTCGAAAGTTTGCTGTTGCTGTTTCAAGATCTTTGATTGTGAACCTTGTAGGTAATCCGGCCATCTCGAGGAAATTATATTGTTCGTCTTGGATTGTTTCCTGCTCTTTGTATGTTTGCCACCATGCCTTTATTTGTGGGGAACACATTAGCCACAGCCATGGCACAAGGGATAAACAACCAACGATGCTTGCAATTGATACAGATAATATATCATTGTCATACCAGTAGAGGCGGAGGAGAATACCTAACACCAAGGTCACAGCGAAAAGTGATGCAATCGCTGGTACTTTCCTCCTTTGGTCCCAGAATTGCTTTACATGAAAAGCAGAGAGTATTACATATTCTATAATTAATATGATCATCATAAATTTTTTATTAAATGTTCCTAAATCTTGACGATTATTGAATATAAGAGCCACATCTGTTACGAATGCAGTGAATAGAACTGTGCTCCTCTGATCATGTGAAAACTTCATCATCAAAAAATTCACAATGGCCACACAGTTGATACCAAAGATTAGACGGGATACAAATTCCCATCGCCATGGATGGATGTAGAAATGATTAGCAAATATCACTGTGATTAAACCCAGGCAAAAAGCTACCATTAAAATCCTCCATTTCGTAGTAGATACTTGGTTGGTTTCGAGAGAACAAACGGCAAAGTAGATCAAGGTGTGAAATATACTAGTTGGTAGATTGCTTGGGATTAATGTTGCCTCGAATAGGATAAATTCAACTGTGAGTAAGAAAACAACTATGGCTGCGGTTATGATCTCTACTTTTTGCATGGCCATATGATTTTTTTCCCCCACAATTTTGATGTATTTTTGCCGAGGAGGAATGGGCCTTGCCTTGATAGCAGATATTAGAAGTAAATACTTGTTGGGTAGAGTTTGAATTTTCTCTAAATGGTTAGTTAGAAAAATTGTATGCACCTCTTTCTTCTCTCATCCTTGCAAATTATAGATCCTCTTCCAAGGCGCTGAAGTCAATGTTATTTTGATAAATATAAAAATTTTGATGTGACAAATACAAATATTCTAACTGCTAGAAAAATGGGGCCCAAGTCAAAGTTTCACCTCCGAACCCCATGCTCTCAGGTCAACATAATCTTTTTTTTTTTCTGAATGATTGGCAGTAGCTGCCAAAATTGTATTAATGATAAATAACGTCTGATTACAATCAAAACAACCAAACCTTAGGCTTTACTCCCTGTACCAGTAACAACCATAAGGGAGATCATTTCTATCTAAAATAGAAAAAAATATCCACACCGTACCAGTACCCCGTACCAACCGGTACCATCCAAAATATAGAAAAGCTAACGTTTACAACCAAACATTCAAATGGAGAAAAGAAACTAGAAAGATAAAATAGTGTTTAAAGCAGTGATAGTTTTTAAAGCAGGTCAACATAATCTTATTCCAGTCAAACTAATCCGGCACGAATTTCTCGAATATTTAATTAAGAGAGAAATTATATAAATAAAAATTTCTCTGGTCTTGTGACTTCGTTCTCTGCATTCAATTTCTTCTAGAAGTAATAGTTGGTTGATCAAGAATCAAATTTATATTAAAAATACTTTGACCACCCCACAGTGGAGCGGTCCACTATTCAAATCAAACCGCTTCCCAGTGGGGCGGTCCACTGCCTATATCAAACCGTCTCATACGGTGGCGGTCTGCTATAAAACCTGTACAAAAGTTATTTTTCTCTCTCCTGCCCACTCACAATTCATTCTAACTTAGTTGAAAGAGAAAAAGAAAGAGGAAGAAAGGCGATTTTGTGGTGATTTTGTGGCGATTTCAGGTAACAGTAGAGATAGATTTAATTTTTTAATTCATTTTTTAATTCATTTTTTTACATCAAATTTTTAATTCATTTTTTAATTCGTCTTTTTATATTAATTTTTTAACAGTAGCTTCCAAAAGAAGAAATGTTAGTTGCACTGTATGTAGGCGGGAAGTTTGTCCGAGAGTGTGAAAGGAGCACAGTACACGAAAGAGGCAGCCTATGGCTTCGAGGTTAATGAAAATACCTCATTTGTGGAACTTAAGCAAATGGTGTACGAAAAGACTGCTGTAAACTCTAACCGGTATGACATAGATCTAGTTACTCAGATTAACACAAAGGAGGGTAGACATTACTATACCAGGTATCCAATAACAAAAGAGAGGTTATAGAGAGGTATTTACAATACTTTTGAGTTACAGGGTACTCCGGTAATGGACTTATATTTCATGAGAGCTGCGCGTCAAACCAGAGTTGGAACTTCTAGGAAAAGTACAGGTTATGACAACCCGGGGTCCTGTCACTTGAGTTATGACAACTCGGATTATGACAACCCGGAGCCTTACCTTTAAAACAGAGAAGAATGCATTTTATTCGGGTAGAGTTTGAGAGGTGAACTTGGAACGAAGATACAATAAGTACCACTTGTCGGGTAGAATTTGGATCTTTTCTTAATGGTTAATTAGAAAAAAAAAATAATACCCGCATTCATAGTACATCTTGGTCCACAGTCTATGACTCTATTCTGCACATCTCACTTCTGTCATCCTTTCAAACACTGGATCCGCTTACAACTTACCCGAACCCGGTTTTATTCGAGCACACCAGGTCAGGGTTTCCCAGCGCCGGGTCAAACCCGATGTGCACATTGTCAAACTTACCCTGTGAATAATAAAAAAAGACTTTTTCTCAGGGTCAAATTAAAACCGTAATATAATTAATCAAGGTCAAGTGGATCCCACCGCCTCTCCATTCGGTCACTCTCTGAAGTCTGAACTCATCCAATCCAACGACGCTTAGTCGAACTTGCAAAAATACTTAAATCAAGAAACATTAATTGTTTAGATTTTTCTCAAACTCCTTGGAATAACACCCGCTTGTTCTGCGGAGTTCACATATTTTCAACTGAGGTATGTAATTTAAGCCGTGGATATATAGGGACGGATTTAGAATATTCGTCAAGTGGAAGAATCAATTGAATATCAGATAAAGAACAATTCAACTTATTATTTCTAATATTCTCATTTATAATTTTCAATGTTCTAACTTATAATTCTAATTATCAATTAAAATTCCAAAATTTTATTATAATTTTATTCTAAATTTAATTCAAATTACAAATCAGAATTTTAGAGGAGACTAAATAAAATTTCAATATGAGCAAAGTTGATCCGAATCGGATAAATTGATTGGAATGGGCCGAATCAAATCAGAAACTCGGATTTTAAAAAAAAATATGTTTGTATTAAAAAAAGGAAAAAAATGTAAAATATTAATTTGTTACAAAATTTTGTTAAGAAATAAAACTAAACTCAAATAACTCACTAATATAATATAGGGTAAATTTCGATGGAGGTCACTAAACTTTGTCCTTTGTCACAAATTGGTCACTCAAGTTTGATTTGTCCCTTTGTAGCTACTAAACTTTTCATTTATCCCAATCGAGTCACTCTATTACTTTTCCGTCCAAAATACTAACGGAATATGCTCATTCCGTTCAAAACACCAACAGAAAAGTTATATTTTATTAATTTTTTGGATGGAAAAGTTATAGGGTGACTTGATTGGAACAAATGAAAAAGAATAAATGAAAAATTCAATAGCTATAAAGAGACAAATCAAATTTGAATGACCAATTCATAACAAAGAACAAAATTTAGTGACCTCCAACGAAATTTAACCTATAATATAATATAAACTTTCAAAATTAAACTACTACATTAAAATTTGCTTAAATCATAGGAATAAAAAAACAAATCCAAACATATTAATAACAGCGCCCCGTATTTGGGCTAAAACTGAAACAAAAAATTAAAAATTGTTAGAAATATAAATGTGGATGTCCAACCATTTTGTAACTCTCAATATTAATCATCTCATCCTCCACTACTATTGGAATTCATTTCCCCACTACTATTGTAATTAATTTTAGATGACTTTTCATTTACAATTTGTAGCCTATAAATAGAGACTTTGTAATCTTGTATTGTACACATGAGAAATGTATGAATAAAGATATTGTCATCTTTTATGTGTTCTCTCTATCTTGTTTATGTTTGTTTGTATTTATTTTATAACACGTTATCAGCACGACTTGCTCGGAAGAAGTTGCATAGTTATTCTGTAAGTAATTTATATGATTGATTATTATATCTTTCATTAATTTAAATTTCATTTACATTTTTTATTATAATTGTTTTAGTTTATAAGAATCATTCCTTGAAGTGAATGATAGAATAATAACCTGAAGTTATTATCAAAACTAAATGTTTATCAAGAACCCGAAGTTCGTATTAACCGAATAGAATAATAACCTGAAGTTATTATTAGAATTGTTTAGAACCTGAATTTCTATTAGAAATTTTAGTATAAAATAACCAGCAGTTATTATAAAATTAATATAATAACCAGTAGTTATTATAGGCCACTGGATGAATAATAATTTGCAGTTATTCCCAATTAAAAACTTGAAGTTTTATTAGAAATTTCCATGTAAAATCAATATAATAACTAGAAGTTATTATAAGCCACTGGATGAAATATAACCCGAAGTTATTTCAAATTTACAATTGCGCAGTCAAGCAATTTAATAACCTGAAGTTATTAATACATTTAAATTTATTTATTTATGCAATTACATATTCTTTTATTTATATTTATTTATCTCCCTTTTCATAACATGAAGTTATGACATTTATAACATGAAGTTATGGCATTGATAATATGAAGTTATGGCATTAATAACCCCAAGCATGGTATTGAAATTCGCAATCATATTCTTATTAACGGATGTCTATTCAACTGCCTCGAAGCCATAGTATTAAAAAAAATTCTGTCATAGTATTCAATTTTAATATGTTCATATTATTATTTTTTTCAATAATTTAATCTTTATAAGAAGATTTCTAGAAATATTTTGAGTATATTTCTTGTCTTCATTCCACTAGAAGTGGAAAATAATATGATAATAATTTATGGACAAACTCTTAGATATGGATGTGGTAATGAAGAAAAGACGCATCATTCCACCAGAAGTGGAAAAATAATGAACAAAAAGAATGAGAAAAGTGACAAAATAGCGAACAAGAGAATTCATGCTATCATTATGGTTGTAAAGCTCATTGGTCACGTACCTGTCATACGCCGACGTACCTGTTGTATGCCAAAACATATTTTTGACATATATCAAGCATCACTAAAAATTAGAAGTAAATTGTTTAAAATAGATTAATCTTTGTTATTGTTGAAGTGGTATTTATTGCATTTTTGTTAAGGACAATACAAGTTTAACTATATTATTTTTATTGTTGAAGAGTTATTTATTTATATATTTTTAATTTTTTTCATTGAAGAATGAATAGGGGTGCAAACGGATCGGATAATATTCGACCGTATTTGGATCCGTATTCGAAAATTTGATACGGATATCTGAATATCCGTGCGGATATGGATACGGATATGGTTTTGAATTTTAATTATCCATATCCGAATAGTAGATATATAGTATATATTATAATATATATTATAAAAATATTTATGTATATATCTACGGATATCCAATATCCGATCCGTTTGCACCCCTAAGAATGAATATTCTTTTGATCAACAATGACATCAATAATGAAGATATATGTCTCGCCTGATAGTGCAACAACTCATACCATCCTCAAAGATAAAAAATATTTCTCTTATTTAGTAGTGCAAGAAGCGAATGTTAGTACTATTTCTGGTAGTACAAAATTGATTGAAGGCTCCGGAAGAGCAACCTTCTTGTTACATGGAGGAACACAAATTTATATTAATGATGCATTATATTCTTCTAAGTCTCAAAGGAATTTGTTAAGTTTTAAGGATATCTGCCGAAATGGGTATCATGTTGAGACAACCAATAAAGAAAATATTGAATATCTTTATATTATTAGTACAGTATCAGATAAAAAAACTGCATATTGGAAAAATTACCTATGTTTTCCTCCGGCTTGTACAACACATATATTAGTGTAATTGATGCAATTGTAAACCAGAAAATTAAAGATAAGAATATGTTTATAGTTTGGCATGACCGGTTGGGTCATCCCGGATCAATAATAATGCGAAAAATAATAGAGAATTCATGTGGACATTCATTAAAGAACCAGAAGATTCTTCAATCTAATAAATTGTCATGTGTTGTGTGTTCTCAAGGAAAGTTGATTATTCGACCATCACCAGCGAAAATACAAAATGAATCTCTTACGTTTTGAGAACGTATATAGGGTGATATGTGTGTACCAATACACCAATCATGTGGACCATTTAGATATTTTATAGTTTTAATTGATGCATCACAATATGGTCACATGTAAGTTTATCATCAACTCACAACCTGACGTTTGTGAGATTACTTGCTCAATTAATTCGATTAAGAGCACATTTTCCTGATTATCCAATTAAGAAAATACGTCTAGACAATGTTGGTGAATTTATTTCTCAGACATTCAATGATTATTATATGTCTATTGAAATTGATGTTGAACATCATGTAGCTCATGTTCATACACAAAATGGACTTGCAGAGTCATTCATAAAGAGATTACAGTTAATTGCATGATCATTACTTATGAAGTCTAAACTTCTAATATTTTGTTGGGGACATACTATTTTGCATGCAGCATAACTAATTCACATCAGGCCAACTAGTTATAATAAAACTTTCCCTTTATAATTAGTTTTTGGTAACAAACCTAATATTTTCCATATAAGAATTTATGGATGTATGGTATATGTTCCAATTGCTCCACCACAACGCACTAAAATGGGACCTCAAAGGAAGTTCAGAATTTATGTTGGATTTGAATTTTCATCTATAATAAAGTATTTAGAACGAATGACAGGAGATTTATTCACGGCTAGGTTTGTCGATTGTCATTTTGATGAATCAATATTCCCAACATTTGGGGGAGAAAATAATCAGCTGGGAAAAGATATTAGTTGGAATTAATTATCATTATCTCATTTTGATCCTCGTACTAAAGAATGTGAACTAAATGTTCAAAAGATAATTTCATTTGCAAAGATACCGTTTATGGGTATTTCCATCGAAATAGCAAAACAGGATATTAGTTCTTTTTTTTGTTCTTTATCATATTTTAATGGGATAATAAATCGGTTTCTTCGCTTTTTCGCCAAGAAATAAGACTTCTCTTGCAAAATAGAAGGATATATGAAATTCGAATGATTATTCGATATGATTTGATCAGTCGGTGACTGCTCAACAATTTCCCCTTTACTAGAAGCATTCAAAAATTTATATCTTAGTTGATTATTAGTTTTTGAGAAGTCAGAAATAGAAATATATCTTATCAATTGTCAGATGCATTCACAGAATCAAATAAAGTGACCAAATCACATGTATCAGCTGCTAATGCTCCAAAAGTTGTCCCTGTTAAACAGATTAATGAAATTATAATACGTATGAAGTATGGAACACCAATTAGTTCCAAAGATAAAAATCCTCGAAAAAGAAAAGGAGCTAAAAATGAAAATGGTCAAGTCGAGGATATGATAATTTCAGATAAAACTTCAGAAGAGAATCAAATTATAATTAATATTGGAGTTCAAGCAGAAACTCAGATATCTAAAATTCATGAAAATGAAGAGATCTCGATAAATAATATCATGAATGTAATAAGATGGAACCGAGATGAAATTGATGTCAATGATATTTTTACATATAATATAGCGCTCAATATAATAAATATTGAGGATCATGACTTGAAGTCTATTAAAGAATGTCGATAAAGAAATGATTGGTCAAAATGGAAAGGTGCAATTGAGGCAGAGTTAAACTCTCTTGAAAAACAAAAGTTTTTGGGCCTGTAGTCCCAATATCTTGAAAAACGAAAAGTTTTTGAAAAACCAGTAGGATATAAATACGCGAAAAAGAAATAAGAAAAGTGAAATTGTAAGATATAAAGTGTAGCTTGTCGCCCAAGGTTTTTCACAAAGACCTGGAATTGATTATGAACAAACATACTCAACTGTGGTGGATACAACAACTTTTTGGTACATAATTAGTCTGGCAATCCATAAAGGACTTGATTTGCGCCTAATGGATGTTGTTACAGTCTATTTTTATGGCTCGCTTGATAATGATATTTATATGAAAATCTCTGAAGGATTTAAGATGCCTGAAGCATGTAATTTTAGTTCTCGAAAACATGTGGTATAACCGTCTCAGTGAATATTTATTGAAACATGGATATAAAAATGACAATTTGTCCATGTATTTTCATGAAAAGATCTGGAAATGAGTTTGTTATAATTGTAGTTTATGTTGACGATCTAAATATCATTGAAACTCCTGAAGAGTTTCCAAAAATAGTAAATTGTTTAAAGAATAATTTGAGATGAAAGATCTTGGGAGAATAAAAAAATTTCTTGCATTGCAAATTGAACATTTGAAAAATGGTATTTTTGTGCATCAAGAAAATTATATTTCAAATGTGTTGAAATGATTTTATATGGATACATCACATCCATTAAGTACTCTAATGATTGTAAGATCATTAGATGTGAATAAAGACCATTTTAGACCTCAAGAAAATGATGAAGAACTACTTGGTTCTGAAGTACCATATCTTAGTGCGATAGGAGCACTATGTATCTTGCTGAACTTACAAGACTTGATATATCATTTGCTGTAAATTTATTAGCAAGATATAGTTTTTCTCCCACACAAACACATTGGAATGAAATTAAACATATACTTTGCTACCTCTGAGTTTGTTCTTTTCAAATGTATCCAAATCAAATTTAATTGGTTATGCGAATGCTGGATATTTGTCTGATCCACATAATGGTCGTTCTCAAACATGTTATTTGTTTACTTGTGGTGGATTGGAACAGCTATTTCGTGGAGATTTGTGAAACATACTATAACAGCCACATCATCTAATCATGTAAAAATTTTAGCAATATACGAAGCAAGCTGAGAATGTGTTTGGTTAAGATCTGTGATTCAACACATTCACCAGACATGTGGCTTGTCTTCTGGAAAAATAATTCTGACGATCATATATGAAAGATAATACTGCATGTATTGCTTAATTAAAGGAATGATACATTAAAGGACATATAACAAAATATATTTCACCAACGTTCTTTTTCACACATGATCTCCAAAAGGATAATGTTATTAATGTTCAGCAAATCCGTTTGATCAGAGTCAAAATAATGATGAATTACGTAGGGTTTTGGCTTAGGTTTTGCATATTTTCTCACACTTATGTTTAATTTATTAGAGAAAAAGGCTACTGTCACCCTTCTTTATGTTTTATTGCAGAAAACAGGTTTTGGGACTATTTTACACCAAATGGAGCAAGAATCGGGTCAATCGGATCAGCGACGCTCATCGACTAAGTCTCTGTTATGGTCCGTATTGCCTAATACAGACCTAGCCGAATACAGACCAGATAATAGCGCAATACGCATTAAACCCTTCAGCGACATAGTCTCAATACGGACTGTATCACCTGATACGGACCGTAACCAAATGTGCCTCTTGGGGAATAACTGCCGACAGCTGTATCCAGATCAGTTTCTTAGCCTCCAATCAACTCCAGACATCCCTTCACTCCTATATAAGCACCCTAGACAGAATTGTTTAGTATCTTTGTAATTAGGATTAGATTTGATTAAAGAGAGAAGAGAGGAGTGCTTGTAACCATGCCGTTCCGTGGCTAAGTTCATTTTCTTAGGGCTAGGCAGTAAACCTTGTTACTCTTGATGTTTTAATATATATATTTTCTGTTGATTATGATTTCTTGTTGTTGAATCGAAATACTTTTGTGATTTACTATCTCTTCATCTAACTTTGATGATCTAGTTTAGTCTGTAGAATAGTGACAGTACTTTAATGGTAAGAGAAACTATTTGTACGAATTAGCCTCGTTGAGATCTATTAGGTTTATATGAAGAAAATCTTAGCGGGGAAACCATAAACCAGAACAACAAAACGCGAACCAAGTTCCATCATTTGCGTAAGAAAACTCGCAGTGATCTGTGTAGTAACTTGTGTATTTAAGAGATCAGTCATTTGCGTAAGATAACTCGCAGTGTCCTATGTAGAATCTCGATGAAAGATCTGTCATTCTTGCGTAAAATAACTCGCAGTGACCTATGTGGTGTCTTTCATAAAACAACAACAGAAAATCAGACCCGACAAGAATATATTATCAAAGCAGATTGAGTAGCAATGGTGTGCCGAAATCCTAGGAATTCTCATCTCTATCTTTATTTTAATTACTTTTAATTGTTTCCTAATTTACATTGATCACAACTACAACTCTCAATTTCCAGATTTCGTCTAACCTTTCGAAATATTATGATTCGATCGCTCAAAACTCTGAACCAATATTCCCTGTGGATCGACCTCGAATATACTACTCGATAGGGTTGTGCGCTTGCAGTCCGAACCGATAGCATTTCCGAGTTTATAAATATTAAAAAAAATATCGCTATCTTTGAGTGATCATCGTTCAAGTGAGAATCTTGCAGATTTATTCACTAAGCGTCCCTACCGTAATATTCGAAAAGTTAGTTTGTAATATTAGAGTTCGTCGACTTAAAGATCTTAATTGATGTTGTCATGAGAAAGAGTTAATATGTACTATATTTTCCTTAACTATGGTTTTTTCCATTGGGTTTTTCTGGTAAGGTTGTAGTTGCGTATTTAGAAGAATATTGTACTCTTTTTTCTTCACTATGTTTTTATCCCATAAGGTTTTTTTTAACGAGGCATATTCTTATGGACATCTAAGGGGGAGTGGTAGAAATATAAATGTGGATATCCAACCATTTTGTAACTCTCAATATTAATCACCTCATCCCCCATTACTATTGGAATTCGTTTCTCACTACTATTGTAATTAATTTTAGATGACTTTTCATTTACAATTTGTAGCTTATAAATAGAGACTTTGTAATCTTGTATTGTACACATGAGAAATGTATGAAATAGAGACTTTGTAATCTTGTATTGTACAAAACAAACTCTCATTTTTCCGAAGTTTCCGACAGCCCCCGATTTTTTTGTCGCCTACTTAAAAGTTAAAATCGACTGATCTTTCCAATTCCACCAAACTTTTGGTACACTCGGCCGATTTTATTATTTAAACCCGACTCCACCAAGTTTTTATATGAAACCCGTCTAACCGTGTAAATCGAATAATAATTGGCTCGGATCTGGCCAATTCCGCTCCGAATCAGCCAATTTTACATTATTATTATAATTTTCTTATTATCATCATTCTCATTATTATTTTTATCATCATCATAGTCATCTATGTTTGATAAGTACACTGGGTGACTACATGATAATATTATTTATCGACCTTTCTCGCACTGTAAAATCAATTGCTCTATTTTCAGTCTTCAGGGACAATTGTTAGTAGAGAAAGCAGGATTAGGGCTGCTCATGAGTCGAGTTGAGGACAACTTCAATTCAACTCGTCAACTCATGAGCCGAGTTGAGCCCGAGTTGCTAATTTAGTTTCGCGTCAAAAAACTCAATTTAGATTCAACTCGCGACTAACTCGAGTCAACTCGAGTTGACTCATGACTCGTAGATAGTACACAGTTTATCAAATTAAAAATTACCAAAACAAAGTCTAACAAAATAAATAGTACATAATTTATCAAAATAGTACACAATTTAAAACTTTAATAATGAAACAGTGGCAAATACATAATTAAATAGTACAAAGTTTACCAAATTACTAAATAGTACAAAGTTTAACAAAATATTACATAGTTTACCAAGTGAATGAGTCAACCGAGTTGATTCCGAGCCAAGTTGGAGGCAACTTGAGTTGTTGGTGAGTTGAATCCTAATTAATTAATTCCGAACGAGTTATGAGTCAGGAGTTTTTTGTGCACCCCTAAGCAGAATGCACACAATAGGTACCGTGCAAGTTCGAAGGAAAGAAAAAAATGACAAAAGGATGATGGGGATATCTTTTAAGAGGAGGGTTCAAATGCCTCCATTTTTCATTCCTCCGTCGTACCTCTATTTTTAAAAACGTTAATAACTCAAAATTTAAACTTAAAAGTCAAAATAAAACCGTTGGATATGATCTACGTCATTTTATCTATACACGTGTAAAAAATTATGACATTTCAATTTTGTTTTGGTTATCATCAAGAGCTTGTAAAAAACGTACTAATGTGGATAATTTATAGATGTTGAATTTTCAACTTATTGATTCACATAAAAACAAAATTGAAATGTGATAATTTTTTATGAGCACATAGATAAAATGATGTAGATCATATCCATTAGTTTTATTTTGACTTTTAAGTTTTTTAAAGTTTTTAATAATAGAGGCATGGTGGAGTCACAAAAAATAGAGGCATTTGAACCCTCCTCATCTTTTAAATGGTTAGTAATATAATGAATTAGTGATCATGTTAAAGGGGAAACAATTATAGATTATATAGGGAAAAATTTATAAAATAACCTTTTTTGAAACAAGTTCAAACAAAATACTCTCTTTTAAATATTTTTGACAAAATATACACTCTCATTTACTCTCTTTTCTTTTCCTCCCATTTACTCCTAACTATTTCAGTCTTTTCTCGTCAAAATTTGGTTTGTGTGATCAGATACTATGTGAGCAAATTGTCAGAGCATATTCATGCGCACATATATTTGATATATGTTATAATTTTGTGACTACATTAAAATGCTCTTTGAATCTATTATTATTTTTATTTCTGCTCTCATGTGATAAATAATAATTCTCATCTAGGTAAGCATTTAACTAGAAAAAACCAAAAAATAAAATTGGAGTGAGGATAGAATAAAAAAGAAAGGATCATGAACTCTAGCTCATAACTGAAATAGCATTTTCATTTGTTTATATGTTTTGAAAATTTGAAGGGAAATACTGACAAAACTGTTAAGAACGTACACGGAAGCGCTCAATGAGTGATTTTATTAAACACCTTGCGGGCATACACCAATACCCAAGTAAATGAAGAAATATGAAAATCAATCAAGAAGCCAACACAAACAAGCAATCAATCACAGAAAATAAAAGAGAGACAAGATTTTACGTGGAAACCCTTTCGGAAAAAAACCACGGGAGCACATGGCGCAACTTCACTATGGAGTCTTTACAAATACAAAGAGATTAACAAGCCAATAAACTCTCCCTCACACTCTCTTACAATCTCATACACTGATCTATAAGATTCTCAAGTGTATTCGGTAGATTGTTACAAAGAGAGCAAACCCTAGAACAAAGCTTGGAGAAGAGACTTTCGTTCAACAGAGAAGAGAGCAGCTCTATTTTTCCTTTTTACTTCGGCTCAGTCCTTTTTCCTCTCTTTATCTCTACTAATTCATTTCCCAAAGGAAATTCATTTCCGTAAAAACAATATGGGCCTTGGCCCATTTCTTTGTCTTCACATATTCAACAATCTCCCACTTGAAGAAAAAACTCGCACTTGATCTCACAAGCACCGCATCGCGTTCCAACATCCGAGTTATTCAACCAACCCGGATCGCCTCCTTATCCAGAGGCACCACCTTCATGAACATGTCGGCAATCTTCTCAATCGCATGAACCATCTCCACGATCAATTGCAAACAATCGAGCACATCATCACGAATCAAGTGGTATCGCACATCTATGTGCTTCATCTTTGAGTGATACGTCGCATTCTTCGCAAGGTATATAGTGCTTTGATTATCACATTGCACCTCATACTCATTTTGCTTCAATCTAAAGTGTTCAAGCAAACCCTTCAACCAAATCATCTCTTTGATCAATGCAACGTATTTCGCCTCGGTTGTAGACAAGACAACAATGTCTTGTAAACAAGACATCCAACTAGCGGCTTCACCACCGATAGTAAAAATACAACTAACGGCTCCACCATCGATAGTACAACCACAATGCGTTGCATATTGCTTGTCTTTTCACAATCCACATGATCGGCGCCAACATACCCTTCATCATTCTCCAACACAAACACCCACCTATTTTTCAATGCTTTCTTTCTCTTTGGAAGTTTCACCAACTCCCAAGTCTTATTTAGATGCAACAAATTCATTTCATTAATTATTCATTACCCCTAAGCACTTGGCTTTAATCGGGCAATCAATAGCCTCATGAAATGACTCGGGTTCACTTGCATCCACAAATAAAGCATAACATAGAGAAGGGGAATACCTTTGTGTAGGTTGAGAAATTCAAATTGATCTCCTCAACTCTTGTACCAGAATATTAGTGTGCTCATTTTCACTTGCGCTTTCATCATGCATTTCCACCGGCTCACTCTCATCCTCATGGTTATCACCACCATCTCGAGCACGTGTTACCATCATAGGTTCAACACTTGCATCAACATGCTTCTTCTCATGTCGATCTTCATTTTGCTCATTCTCATAATTTTCCATGAACATCACATATTCATGAAATATGACATCTCGGTTTCTAATTGTCTTCTTCTCAATAGGATCCCAAACCCTATAACCTAAATCATCACAGCCATAACCAACAAATACACATCTCTGTGACTTGACATCAAGCTTATTCCTTTTCACATTAGGAATTTTCACATAAGCTTCATAACCAAAAGTTCAAGTGTTCATAAGAAAGCTTCTTACCACTCCATAAAATTTTCAGTATGCCACTGTCTAACGCCACGCTTGGTGACCGGTTGATTAAATAAATTGTGGTGTTGGCCGCCTCGGCCCAAAATGACTTTGGAAGACTCAAGTGAGACAACATACTTCTAATCCGCTCCATAATGGTCTGGTTCATTCTTTCAATGATCCCATTTTCTTGTGCTGTATATGGAACTGTCTTCACTCTCCGAATGCCATTTCTCGCACAAAAATTTTCAAATTCATTAGAGCAAAGTTCACCACCATTATCCGTTTGTAAACATTTGATGATTTTTTCAATCTCATCAACACGGGTTTTAAACTTCTTAAAAGTTTCAAAAACTTGATCTTTTGAGGCCAAGAGATAAATCCAACATTTTCTAGAAAAATCATCTAAAAAAGTAACAAAGTAAGATGTTCCATCAAGAGACTTGACATTAAATGGGCCACACACATCGGAATAAACCAATTCCAATTATTTTAATTTTCTATGGGAGTCATTCCTCTTAAAATTCACTCTCTTTTGTTTTTTCCATTATACAATAAACACAAAAATCAAGAGATGAACAATCAAAAGAAGGAATAAAATTTTCATTTCGTAACATCTTCATACCTCTTTCACTTAGATGACCAAGCCGGTTGTGCCACAGTTGCATATCCGCATGTTCACTTGTCGTAGCCACAACACTTATTCGAGGTGCTCCATGAAGAATGTACAAACTCTCATCTTTTTGCCGGATGTCTCGATATTTGACCTATAAATCCGACCAATTTGTGTACCAAAATCTGTGTTTCTAACCGCCAAATCGTGTCTATTACATTGAATATCTATAGAATGTGGTACTGCTGCGTTTTTATTCTTACTTTGCAGAAAACGAGCGAAATCAGGGAAGATTGCGAGTTTTGAAACCCTACACGCGGGCCGCGTCACATCCGATGCGGGCCGCATCAAACCCTGACGCGATCGCTCTTTACACACGCGAGAGACACAGACAAGCGGACCGCGTCACACCATACGCGGGTCGCGTCAGCCTATTCAGAAAACAAAACATAAAAGGAAACAGAGGCTCAATGAAGGAAAGGTCGGCCAGAAGGGCTATATCACGGGATTCCTTGCTACAGGGGGATTTATTCTGCATTTTGGAGAGCAAGAGACGAATTCTAGGGTTTGAACTTGACGGCTAGCTTGGAGACGAAGTTGAGAAGCGAAAGACGAAAGTTCTTCACGGATCTTCTTTGTATTTCGGGTTTTGTCATGGCTATTTCTTCTATTATTTGTTTTGTTTGCTTTTTGACTATGTGTGAGTAGTTTACTTTACGATGTAGTTTGATACTTTGTTTTGTATGCATGTTGTTTGAATCTGTGTTGAATGTTAGTGTTTAATTGTTTGAGTAGTATTTAATTGCTTTGTTGAAGTTGATTGAATGATTCTTCATTATCTACTGTTAGATATCTATAGCATCTTTTCTAGTACTTTGGCCCTGATGTTTCTCTCAACCAAACTTAGTATTTGAGGTAGGTTTACGAGCCGTGAGGCGAGACCAAATAGTAACTGAGAGGTGAACTTTTCCACTTATCGAGAGGTAGTGGTTACCTTTAGTAAACCGGACAATTAACTTAGATTAAAAACCTAAGAAGGCGAAATTGCATTTCCGATACCAAGTTTATTAAGCCAACAAACGAGAGTTGAGGTTTAGGAACATTAGGTTCGATCAATGAACCCTTACACCAAAGAACAACGTAGAAACAGACAACTGCTGCATTCACTCGAGCTCCACGCGGGCCGTGTATGAGAATACACAGGTCGCGTCTTCCACGCGGGCCGCATATGAAAGTATGCGGGTCGTGTGGTACCGAGAGGCAGAGTTGAAGATGAAATCGAAAACCCTGGAAACGCTTTTCTTTATCTGATAAAACCCAAACTTTACCTTATGTTATTTCAACTATTTCTAATCATTATTGTTGAACTTAGAAATTAAAACAAACCAAATCAACATTTTCCAACTTCTAGTACCTAATTGATTTAAGTAGAGTCCAGATTAGATTTGAACCGTCCTGTGGATCGATACCTGACTAAACTATACGATAGGATTGTGCACTTGCAGTCTAGTCGGAAGTTAATTCAAGGTTTAAAAGGTACAGCTTGCTGTACTGAAACTTTGTGATACACTTTTGTGCGAACATTGCCCTTTCATTAATGTCATGCGACCTTTTGATATCTTCCATGATTCCTTGCCAAAAGTCACAACAAAACCGCCGTCGTCAAGTTGCCCCGCCGAGATTAAATTCTTGATAATTTCGGGTACATACCTCACATTGCTCAATTTCAATCAACTTTCATTAGCTTGCTCAAGCTCAACATCGCCAATTCCAACAATATTACATGGTCGGCCATCACCAAGATAGACATTTTCACCATCTACCTCTTGATAATTGACAAAATAAGAATGATCCGAGCATATATGAAATGAGGCACCCGAATCCAATATCCAAACATCCATGTTTTAACTCACACTACAAGCCACGCTTAGTGTCACCACATCTCCTCTTTCATCGAAAACTATACTTGCTTCACCATCATGTTTTTTATTCTTTTGCTTGCCTTTCAAGAGAGGACAATCTCTCTTCAAGTGCCCTTCCTTCTTGCAATGCCAACAAGAAAATTTTTGGCCTTGAGACTCACCCTTTCTACCTAAGAAATTGTTCCTAGTAACCGGCCTCCCCCTTTCACCAGCCGTCAATGCCTCACTAGGCCCGATTTCCAATTGGGTTGTAGCCTTCCTAGTTTCCTCGTTCAACAATGAAGCAACAACATCACTCAACTTGAATTTGTTGCTCATTGTGTTCGCAATGGTAGTAACAAGAGTATCCCAACTAGTAGGCAAAGAACTCAAAAGTAATAAGCATAATACCTCTTCATCAAAGTTTACCTTCAAGGACTTTAATTGAGCCGCAATCGAGTTGAACTCACTCACATGTGTTGTTGCTCATTGATATGTCATCCTTCATTTTCAAGAGAAATAACATCTTCATAGCATGCATCTTGTTTACACCCGAATGTTGCTCATATGATTGCTCTAATGTGGTTCAAAGCTCATGAGCTGTCTTACAATTGGTAGACATCAAACAAGATCAATAGTGAAATACACGACCTTATAGCCGCCAAATATTTTCGATCAAGCATCGTCCATTCATTATCCTCCATATTCATAGGTTGCGCACTACCACCAATCAATGGTAAATCCAACTCACTCGACACCAAGTAGTCCTCCATCAATATTTTCCAAATAGCCCAATTGCTACCAATTCAACTTCTCAAATTCCATAGCCTTCTCCATTCTACACGTGAAATCACGAATACAAGCTCAAATTAAACCAACTCAAGCTTCAATCACTCCTATGTCAAAGCCCAACGTGCTCTGATACCAATTGTTGAGAACGGACATGGAAGCGCTCAATGAGTGATTTTATCGAACATCTTGCGGGCATACACCAATACCCAAGTAAATGAAGAAATATGAAAATCAATCAAGAAGCCAACATAAACATGCAATCAATCACATAAAATAAAAGAGAGACACAAGATTTTACGTGGAAACACTTTCGGGAAAAAACCACGGGAGCACACGGTGCAACTTCACTATATCAAGGAGTCTTTACAAATACAAAGAGATTAACAAGCCAATAACACTCTCCCTCGCACTCTCTTACAATCTCATACACTAATCTATAAGATTCTCAAGTGTATTCAGTAGATTGTTACAAAGAGAGCAAATTCTAGAACAAAGCTTGGAGAAGAGACTTTCGTTCAACAGAGAAGAGAGCAGCTCTATTTTTCCTTTTTACTTCGGCTCAATCCTTTTTCTTCTCTCTGTCTCTACTAATTCATTTCCCAAAGGAAATTCATTTCCGTAAAAACAATATGGGCCTTGGCCCATTTCTTTGTCTTCACATGTTTCCATAAATATAGAATATATACGGATAGAAATGAAGGCAATGACTCTCTATTCGAGTCAGCAAACATGGAGCAGCAAAAAAAAAAAAAAAGCATACCGGACGTCCAGACCTCAACACATATTGGTTAGTCCCACAAGCAATATTAAAATAAAGTTAAGACGTATGTATAGCAACTTCAGTCCCGATAAGTACTCTAATGAAGTTGAGAAGCAGAAGCGGCAATGGTAAAGACGAAATTTTGTTACCTGATAGATTCGGATATCTGTTTTGTTATCCTAATTCGGTAATCAAAACTAGAACGCACACAATAGGTACCGTGCAAGTTCGAAGGGAAGAGAAAAATGACAAAAGGGTGATAGGGATATGTGGATCCAACGCGCTCAAACTTTTTAGAAAGTAAATAGAAACTAAGAGGACAATGACTTTGGAAGATATTTTTGGATTCAATGGAGGTCACATCATTCAAAACCAAATTGTGTACGGAGTCTAAGGAGCAACTGGGATCGGGATAACAGCCGAAATTTTTATTAATAGAAAATAAAATAAAATAAAAGTTGATATTGAAGAACATTTTTTTGTTGGATTTCGGGATATAGCAAAAACGTGATAGTCCATAACGTCCAGAGAACGTTATGGACCATTACGGCCCGATTAGCAACAAATTAACAACTTAAACGTAAACATGAGATGTCATTGTCCATCACGGCTAGGGAGGCACGAAAAAAAAAAAAAACCAGGCCGTCCTTGTCAATCACGGCCAGGGGAGGAGCCGAAAAAAAAACTAAAAAACCAGACCGTTTGCAACTATCACGGCCTGGGACAACCTAAAAAAAAAAAATCCTGACCATTGTTGTCCATCACGGCCAGGTCTTTTCTTACTCACGCGCGCAGCTACGTGACCCGTCCCTTCGTCTATTGAAAAAATAAACATTGTAAGTACGTTTGAAATTGTTTGATTGACTTTGACACTTCATTCAAGCTCTATTATTTTACATACACACGATATATATTTTATTAAGCTCGGCTTTCAATCAAATTTCTTTTGACTTTTATTGCTGCGAATGATGGAATCACGCACCTCAGCATTTTTTTTTTATGGTTCAATTAAAGAGACCTGGCCGTTATGGACCATGACGGCTAGGATTTGTTTTTTTTTCCTTCCGCCTGGCTGTGATAGATACAAATAGCCCGGTTTTTTATTTTTTTTCGGCCCTCCCCCAGGCCGTTATGGAGCATAACGTCCGACCTTTATTTTTTCCTGCACCTCCCTAGCCGTGATAGACATAGACGTCCTGTGTTTTTGCTTTTACGTTAATCTTTGTTGCTAATTGGGCCGTGATGGTCCATAACGTCCTCTGGACGTTACGGACTATCACGTTTTTGCTATATCTCGAAATTCTGCGAAAAGATTATTCAATGTCAATATTTATTTATTTATTTTCTATTAATAAATTTTTTGGGGATAACAGGGTAGGTACCAAATCCGATTTGAGGTATGTTTGGTTGAACTGAGAACAGATTAATTTTGAGGTTAGATTATTCGAAATAGTTTATTCGGTGTTTGGTTGAGTTAGAATAACTAAATAGTGAATCTAAATTTTTTGTCTTATTAGAATAGACTATTTCTAAGAGTTTTGAGATTTGACTATTCTAATAAGATAAATAATAACTATTCTTGATTTGACTATTCTAATTATTCTATTCAACCAAACATACAATTGAATGTAATACTCTGAATTGACGAACGCTATTATTAATTCTAATAATTATTTTAGTACCCGCGCTGCAGTACCCGCACTTAGAGGAATAATGTACTATGGTCCCCACTAATTATTATTCTAAAAAGATATTATATGCTCCCCACTAATTATTATTCTAAAATTCCAGCAACACCCTTCCTGTATGATCCGCGTCAACATTTCTCTAATGAAGTACTGGGGACCCCGTATCACCGCACTAACCTTACCCAATCATCACCGCATCAACTTTCCTCTAACAAAAATAGTTGACCCCATAGGTAAAAATACTTTCGTTCAGAGGTATAAATACTTGCAGTACTTTATATTAATACTTTCAGACGTTATCCAATGTCATATGTAAAAAATATTTGAGTGGTCCCCTAATGCGGGACGACGCGAGAATTTTCCAAGAAAAGGTGCGGGTACGGTTATTTAAGGAAAATTCATATATCATATATGTAGTTCAATGTATAGATATAAATACTTGTCTTGTTTGAGCTATATACTTCACAATGTTACTATTAATATTTGTAAAACAAAATTACAGTTTTGGAACGGTTGTGTGGTCCCCTAATGCGGGTACGACGCGAGGATTTTTCAAAAAGGGTGCGGGTACGGTTATTTAAGGAAAATTCATATATCATATATGTAGTTCATTGTATAGATATAAATACTTCACAATGTTACTATTAATATTTGTAAAACAAAATTACAGTTTTGGAACGGTTGTGTGGTCCCCTAATGCGGGTACGACGCGAGGATTTTTCAAAAATAGGTGCGAGTACGGTTATTTAAGAAAAATTCATATATCATATATGTAGTTCATTGTATAGATATAAATACTTGTCTTGTATAGATATAAATACTTCACAATGTTACTATTAATATTTGTAAAACAAAATTACAGTTTTGGAACGGTTGCGGTTCCCACAAACAGTTATGGCAGTTTAGGTGCGGGTACAGTGCGGGTACTCAACTGCGAGTACTTATCAGCTTCCTATTAATTCAGAGGAAACTCATATCAGGTAATTGACTATTTGAGTTTAGATCAGGATCCGTCCAATTTTCTTTCACACGAATATTAAAGAGGCTCCGTTTATTTTACCTTAAGTAGGCACCGTTTAATATTTGATCTCTAAATCCATCAACAATAAAATTGAGTCATCTCAGAGCATACCCTTTCCGCACGGGAGGGTCACATTTGAAAAAGAGCAAGGTTCAAATGTATTATGGTTTTGTGCTCCAATTATACTCTACATCCGTATCTCAATTTTCAAAGTACGAACAGTTGACCCGAACTGATCAATATGATCTTCATAATAAAATATGGTTGGAGGCTAAATTTTATATTTTTTCGAACTTTTTTTACTATTTTTATAGATAGGTACAATATCACTTTTTTGAATGGTTCAGAATCTCATGAAAACAGTAATTTTAAACATATCTAAAAAAATAGTAAACAAATTCCAAAAAATATAAAATTTGATCTCCAAGCATATATTATTATATATATCATGTTGAGTAGTTCCAATTGACTGTTCAGATTTTGAAATTGAAAAGCATAATTAAAACACAAAACCATGATGCATTTGAACCCTCCTCTTTGAAAAAATACTTTTTACAAGAAAAAAACATGGAAAAACGTTGGGTCTTTGGAGCTGTTGCTGTGAGTAGCAGAGTTAAATTGGGCTGAAATGGGCTCAAATCTGATCCAATATCTATGCCACCATACAAAGGCCACAGTAGAAAGTACTGATCCTATTTATCCATTCTAGCTCTACAAAAATCAGTTTCTTTTTGTTACCAGCTAATCTTAACTTCATAACTTTTTGTCTTCATT
>SWLB01000130.1:0-50000 GCA_011114355.1 Carex littledalei | reverse complement strand
CAACCAATCTGCAAAATCAGAAGGCAGCAACAACAAATATAGAAGAAAAAAACAACAAAATCATTATAATGGTTTGGTACCACATATGTTCATTATTTAAGTCATGCAGTAATGTTAATGAAACTGAATCTGACTATACTAGTCATTGTTCTCTTCATTAATCAAATTAGGGATTCAGGCTCTTATATTTAACTTTAATAGTTGAAAATCAATCAGTATACCGTCTTATAACTAGGAAATCACTATAGATACAAAGAGAGAGAGAGAGTACTCGACAAAAGTGCAAAGTAAGGTTCTTCAGATTGGATGAATGTTGGAGGAGACAGGTCACTAAATTCCAGCAATAATTGATATTTATTTCTTCAAGCTCCAAGTTCTTTAAGTTTTTTAAGGTCGGACAATTTGAAATATGATCAGCTAGCAGCAAATCCTACAAAGTTTTAAAGGAAAAAAAGCAACAAATATAGAAGAAAAAAACAACAAAATCATTATAATGGTTTGGTACCACATATGTTCATTATTTAAGTCATGCAGTAATGTTAATGAAACTGAACCATCTTACCAAACTATACTAGTCATTGTTCCCTTCATTAATTAAATTAGAGATTCAGGCTCTTATATTTAACTTTAATAGTTGAAAATCAATCATTATATCATCTTTTAACTAGGAAATCACTATAGATAGAAAGAGAGAGTACTCGACAAAAGTGCAAAGTGAGGTTCTTCAGATTGGATGAATGTTGGAGGAGACAGGTCACTAAATTCCAGCAAGAATTGATATTTATTTCTCCAAGCTCCAAGCTCTTTAAGTTTTTTAAGGCCGGACAATTTGGAATATCAGCTAGCAGAAAATCCTACATAGTTTTAAAGGAAAAAAGCAACAACAAATATAGAAGAAAAAAACAAGAAAATCATTATAATGGTTTGGTACCACATATGTTCATTATTTAAGTCATGCGGTAATGTTAATGAAACTGAACCAGACTATACTAGTCATTGTTCCCTTCATTAATCAAATTAGGAATTTAGGCTCTTATATTTAACTTTAATAGTTGAAAATCAATCATTATACCGTCTTATAACTAGGAAATCATTATAGATACAGAGAGAGAGAGAGAGAGTACTCGACAAAAGTGCAAAGTGAGGTCCTTCAGATTGGATGAATGTTGGAGAAGACATGTCACTAAATTCCAGCAATAATTGATATTTATTTCTCCAAGCTCCAAGCTCTTTAAGTTTTTTAAGGTCGGACAATTTGGAATATCAGCTACCAGCAAATCCTACATAGTTTTAAAGGAAAATAAAAATAAAACAGGGAATATGAACTTAAATTGTATAAACTATTCAATAAATTAATCAAATTGTTGCTTTAACACAGCTTTTTATCAATTCTAGCATCAAAGTAAAAGAAATTATATTCTCAGATCTGGTACCCTAGAAATATAGCTTAAAGATAGCATGTTTGAGTAATCCAACCAATCCATTCGTTAGTTTTGCCTTTCCATTACCATTCTACAAAATTGCTCAAAAGCATTCATAGAAGATTAAGTTGTTTATGTCCCTTCCTTTTATCTTTTCCTTATTGACAAACTAAGTAACTAATTAATTAATTAATTAATAATGATTTTTATTATTTTTAATAATAAGTTGATGTTTCCAGTGATAAGTTTTACTTGACAGAACTAGAATGGAGAATACCATAACATCACGACAATTTGTGTGTAGCTTTAAAGTTGTGACATTCGAAAGGCCACCGAGAAGCCTCAAGTCAAGATCGGAGGGATAACGTCGCTCTTCAACTAAGATGTCAACCGTGGCAAGAGCTGACATATTCTTCAATATAATCCCTCCCTTATTTTTAGATCTAATGATCATAGACACAACTCCTGGACAAGAAATCTCTATTGGCCCACGCTGATGGCAATATGTTAGTACCAACTTATTCAACACATTTGAGGAAATCATATTTAGTTCTTCTAACCAACAATAAAACAAAGCTAATTTTTCAAGAACAGGACATCCTGATATAAGCATTCTCATTATACCATCATTCAAAACCATGTAACCAAGCTCCAGGTTTTTTAGGAAAGGGAGGCTTATTGATCTCAGTTTAAGAACATCTCTGTCAAAAATACAAATAGTTTCAAGCCACAATGACATCTCCTCTATTGAAGTACATGTGAAAATTGAATCAGGCAAGTTGAAAAATATGCCCGTCTCGATTTGGGAAAACAAATCAAACAATTACGCTCAGTTCAGTTTGTTGCTGATTAACATGGGTTAAACTACTGTAACTTTGGACACTCACCTCGCTACCTGAACTACTGGTAATAGTATTTTTCTGATCAGTACTAGGTTATGACAATTGTAAAATGTGGGTCAGTAACAATTTGAATGTGCTTTAGTAGGCAAAGGCCCACTACTTCAAAAGAAAATAAATAAAATGAAAGCAAACAATTTTAATGTCTAATAGGCTTTAAATTCTAGGAGGAAAATAAAGCTCCAGACAGTGTTTCACATATTAAGTAGCACTGTGCTGGTAATATTCAGCAATATTTGGTTTGTCTGTTTGAAACACTTATTTTACTTTTGAACGCTCAAGAACACTAAAATAGCATTATTGTAGGAACTCTACTACAATATGGGAATAAGAAAAAGAAACATAAACTGCATTTTATTTAGAGACAGTCTGCCAAAGCACATTCCACAGTTCAAAAGAAACAAGAAAACAAGATTCAAGAACCTTTTAACGCTCACAAATATATTCTATGTAACCATTCAAAAATATTCCAAATATACTAATCTCAGTATGTCACCATTGCTTAAACCACCTTTCAGCTCAACGAACATATTCCAAAAATACTCATCTCAGTATGTCACTATTGCTTAAACCACATAACAACAGAACCCAAGAAAAAAGAACAAAGAACAATCAAGAAATGTAAACACAGAACCAGATTTTTCTGAACTTTCTTGCACCACCAGACTTTGATCAGATTTTTACTAATTCAAACTTTCTTATTTGGATCAAGGGCAAGCTAATGCTAGTTGTCCTCCACTGTCTCCTCAGGTGCAGCTGTGTTACTGTTACCCTCCACCATCTCTTCACGGGCAGCTGTGTTATTCTCTGCTGTCCCTTCAGGTATTGCAGCGGTGTTGTGCTCCTCCGATGCGTCAGCCACAACCGGCCTGACGGGCACCTGCTCATCTGTCGTGGGTTGTACTGCATTGGCATTGATGAAATGCTTTACCTTTTTGGATACTGACTTGAAGTGCCAATGCTCACGTTTGAGGTCTTCCATGGCAATGTCCAAGGCCAAGTCATGGCCCCTGATCCCATGATGGAAGATATCGTTGTACTCGGCCTCCATGTCCTCGAAATCATCTTTGCATCTTTCAATGGCGACTTTCAACTTGGCTATGAGTTCATCCATGGTAGTTTTGGGTTTCAGGGATCAGGGTTAGTATGGGTTTATATTTTTACTGTTCTACGGATCAAACAGGGTTTAGGCCAATGATTCATTAATTGGATGGGAACCACGGATCCCCTGGGTTAACATCATTGAAAGAGCTTTCTTGATTTTCTTTTTTTAAATTTTATGTGGCATTTGAATAATTAACTGTGTTCAGCGGTTGCTACGAGTTGTAGCTATGTAATTATTTATGCTGTAAATATTTTTCTTAAAAAATGAATGTACTTGAATAGCAGTAGTGTTTATTATTATTATTATTATTATTATTATTATTATTATTATTATTAAAATAAGGTTCTTGTGGTTTTATATCTATTTTTATATTTTTTATAAAAATTAAATGTCTCTCCTTTGAGAAGTCAGACTTATCACTATTGTGTTAAACTTACGGTTCAATCGCCGACATTTTTATTAATATCCAAAGTTAATTAGAAATTAATAGTTATGCCCAGAATTTCTGACTTTCGCCAAAAATGTCCAAACCGGCATACTAAAATACGTTAATTACTTGATATATAATTAGCATATTTATACTAAAATACGACTATTTTATGGCCGGTTTTCTCTTTTTTTATTTTTATTTTTAGGGACACTATGAAGAGCAAAATAATGAAATCTAACACTAAAAATTTGAATTTTTTATTTAAATTATTTGTTAGATTACTTCTTTTGATTTATAATTAGCATATTTAACGTAATTTAGCGTAATTCAACATAATTTTGTTGTCCCTTAGGCACCACTAATCTCAAAAAAAAATAATCGCAATTAAAGTAAAGTAGATGAGTTTAGAGAAATTTGACACAAGATATGATGACGGAGTTCGGCTTAAAAATGCCTACGTCTCCGTGGCGTCGCAACCGCTTCTCGGTGCGCCTTTCTATTACCCAAAGAGAAATGTTAACTTGTGAACCGATGAGCCCTTACAACCAACGAGAAGTCACACGGCCAACTTGTAAACCGGTGAGCCCTTACAATCAATGGGAAGTCACACGGCTAGTCCAAATAGAGAACAAGGTATCTAAGTTTGAAAACTCAAGAGAAACACTCAAAAGCTCACTCTAACATAATCTAACTCAAGATTCACTACTAGAATCTCCGTTTTTAGCAAGGGGAGAAAAAGGGCTTGTTCCAACGGCTTACCGTTGAAATAAGCCCAAAAAACGTCATTTCCAACGGTCGCCGTTGGAAATTCTACCGTCGCAAGAAGCCTCCATGGAAATACCCAAAAAAATTGGCATTTCCATGCGTTACCGTTGGAAATAATTTTTTTTCCTATTTCCATGCGCTTCCCCTTGGAAAAGGCACGCATGGAAATAGTTTCACATCTGGCCCTTGTCTGGATTATTTCCATGAGCATTTGAACGGGGCCCACTTGAGTATTTCCAAGGATGACTGAGGTGGGCCCCACTGAGTATTTCCAAGGAAGACTGGGGTGGGCCCCACTCAGTATTTCCAAGGATAACTGGGGTGGTCCCCACTCAGTATTTCCAAGGATGACTGAGGTGGGCCCCACTTGAGTATTTCCAAGGAAAACTGAGGTGGGCCCCACTTGATTATTTCCAAGGAGGACTGAGGTGGGCCCCACTTGATTATTTCCAAAGCTGGGTAAGGTGGGTCCCACCGAGTTATTTCCAAGGGTAGAGAACTTGGAACCCACAGAGTATTTCCAAGCGGTAGATCTAGTTATCTCCAAGGGCATATAACGTGGGACCCATTTGGTTATTTCCAAGGACACGTGGGCCCCACAGTATATTTCCAAGGGAATACAACGTGGGACCCACTTGACTTATTCCATGCGTGAGTATTTCCATGGAATGTTGTTCCTATCCATGGAAATGCCAACTAACTGGTACTGTATCAGTTTGCCCCCATTATGCAATTCTCCCTGTACCAACCCGATACTGTTCCATATTCTGTATTTCCCATTAAACCAAATAAACACAAACACATTGATATCTAATTCGATCGAAAGCATATAATTTAACATTAACACAGTCATCATACATTGTAGTACCAAAATATGTGCAAAACACTTTACGAAAACATCTCTACATTGCACTTGTAAATATACCAAAATATACCCCCACCTATTAACAAAAAGTCACAAAATATGTTACCCTAGCTATGCGGGTCATTTGTTAGAACTAAGATATATATTAAGTCCTAACATGCACACATTTGCACTCTAGAAGGGCGGGTTCACGTTGAAGCTAGACTGACCGAACCATTGGTTCATCCCAGCTCCATCTGTGGCAAGTTCATCGTTTCCATCTTGATTTAACAGTGCGGTGAAAGACCCTCCCTGATTTTCTGGTGTAAGACATGGCAGACCCTATGTACATGATATAGAGAGAACATGCTATTTTATATGAAAATAATTTTTGAGTGAACTTAACCCTAAAAAACAAAAGTTTGCACTGAACTTGGTAATTGGAATCACAAATAACAACAACAGCAAGAGAAACCCTCAATGTGGTTATAATTCACCTTTTCTTATTTATAACCCCCTCCCTCAATTAATTTTTCATAAGATGGTTTTGATCTACATGTGTTCTTATGACCCCCCTCACTATTTCTTATGAACTGATCCATCAACTATGTACTGTGCTTTGGCAAATAGTGAGGGGGTTGCCAAAGCCAAATAGCCGGCCTCGTTTATCTTCTCCTTTGACAACCTCCTCCCACAGTACATGTGCAATTTTTAGATAAGTGATTTACTACTTGTAAATTTTTAGATAAGTGATTCACAAATAACAACAACAGCAAGAAAAACCCTCAATGTGGTTATAATTCACCTTTTCTTATTTATAACCCCCCTCACTCAATTAATTTTTCATAAGAAATTAAAGATCCCCTTGTAAAACTCTTTACCTGAGAGATGCCCGGCTGAGTGTGTGAAGCTCGTTCATGAGATGGTTGAGAGGTAGAACCCTGACCCTAAGTATTGAAAATGCAAGCACGTGTGTTATAATTTGGAAATGACAGAAGTACGATCTGATTTATAACAGTTAAAACATTCATTCTTAAGTAAAAAATGGCACCTGAAAAGTAGTTAAATTGTGTACTTGAGCCTAAGTTGAACAACAACAACAAAATTATTTAGTATAGAATGCTACTATGCCACTATATCTCAGTACCACACAAACCTTACTTAATTTGCTACACAACACAGGTATCAGAAAAATGATATGATGTTTTTAACAAGCAACTTATAACCAAAGTGTCATATTAGAATCTGTCAACACAGCAACCTAAATTCAAATCAATAAATTGCTCAAAAAATTTGTCTTAATTACCTATTCAGTTGGCACTTGTGTCCCCATCATGGTGAATAATTTTTTGATGTAGAAGTCATATTGTGCTAGTTCTCTTTTCCGCTCGGCCCTTTCCTCGGCCTGACGACGATCGCTGTCAGCCAAGAGCGCTTGTAATTCAGCGCGAGATAAGTTTGTCTCTTCTCCAGCATTTGTCAGGCCTGAAACAGAACATGGTGTGTGGTTGGACCTGGTTTTTTTGTTTGCTTTTTTCACCTTATCGTCAAGCATGCTTCCAAATCCTCGCACCCTACCATGGCTTGCTCCGCCTACAGCTGACAAGAACATTGTGCTCTCGTCCATGCTGGAATTGGCCTCATCAGCCATCATGTCGTTTACTTTTTGCTATGATTTGCAACATACGGGAAATATGGAATATTGTTAAATTCAGTTAAAAAAGCTACTATGTTCTGATAATTCATAGTGTGCACAAGAGTATTGAGGTACCTCCCTTTTGTTTTTCTTCCAATTATTCTTTCTTTCTTGTTCTGGTTGTTGTGGTTTTTGTCGGTAACTATTTAGCAAGCTTAATGGTTTACATTGAACATTACATACCTGGTTGTGGTACCCTTTTTAGTCATGCAATATTGCTAAATTTATGTCATTTGAGGCGTTGCAATTGAGGTTTGATAGTGATTGTGTTTGATGGCCCAAGTAATTAGGTCTATTTGGATGTGGGTTACCATGAGCAGTCATACAATTGAAAATTGAATAGAGATTTCAGTATTTACCACTGTAAACATACTACCAGGGAAGTTACGTGTTTACTTCAAATAATGTACTAAGGTATGACATTTCAGCAAATATATGTACATATTACCACTTACATAGACTGATTGTGTTTGATCATTTGTAAACTGCAAGGTGTCGATATCTGGTCACTCAAAAGAGAGCAATGTTTCTTTTAATATTTATAAACTCAGAAATGCTATCGGTTCGGACTGCAAGCACACAATCCTATCGAGTAGTATATTCGAGGTCGATCCACAGGGAATATTGGTTCAATGCTTTGAGCGATCGAATCACAATCTTTCGAAAGACTAGACGAAATCTGAAAATTGAGAGATGTTGTTGTGATCAATGTAAATTAGGAAGCAATTAAAAGTAATTAAAATAAAGATAGAGATGAGAATTCCTAGGGTTTCGGCACACCATTGCCACTCAATCCGCCTTGACAATATATTCCTGTTGCGTCTGATTTCCTGTTGTTGTTTAATGAAAGACACCACATAGGTCACTGCAATTTATGTTACGCGAGAATGACAGATCTTTCACCGAGATTCTACATAGGACACTGTGATTTTCCTTACGTAAATGTCTGATCTCTCAAAACCCCAAATTACTACACAGATCACTGCAATTTTCCTTACGCATATGATGGAATTTGGTACGCGTTTCGTTGGTCTAGTTTATGGTTTCCCCGCTAAGGTTTTCTTCACATAAACCTAATATATCTCAACGAGGCTAATTCATACAAATAGTTTCTCTTACCATTAAAGTACTGTCACTACCCTAACGGACTCAAACTAGATCATTGAAATTAGATGAAGAGATAGTAAATCACAAAAGTATTTTGTTTCAACAACAAGAAATCATAATCAACAGAAATATATATATCAAAACTTCAAGAGTAACAAGGTTTACTGCCTAGCCCTAAGAAAAGGAACTTAGCCGCAGAACGGCATTGTTACAAGCACTCCTCTCTTCTCACTTTAATCAAATCTAACCCTAATTACAAAGATAACTATTCCTTCTGCCCAGGGGCCTTATATAGGAGTGGAGGGACGTCTGGAGGTTGAGTAGGGGCTAAGAAACTGATCTGGAAACAGCTGTCGGCAGTTATTCCCCAAGAGACGCCTTCGGATACGGACCGTATCAAGTGATACGGTCCGTATTAGGACCTTGACGGTTAGGGTTTAATGCTTCCAGTGCTATCTTCTGGTCTGTGCTAGGCCTGGTCCGTATCAGGCAATACGGACCGTAACAGAGACTTCGTCGATAAGCATCGCTGATCCGATTGACCCGATTCTAGCTCCATTTGGTGTAAAATAGTCCCAAAACCTGTTTTCTGCAATAAAACATAAAGAAGGGTGACAGTAGCCTTTTTCTCTAATTAATTAAACATAAGTGTGAGAAAATTAATATGTAAAACCTAAGCCAAAACCCTACGTAAATCATCGTTATTTTTGACTCTGATCACGCCTCCCAACTTGAATTGTTGCTTGTCCTCAAGCAACGACATCCCAGCGGGTCAAAGATCCGGTCTAGGTTAAACCATACAATCTCAAGGACTTGTTCAAAATTAAATTAGAACTTGAGTTTGGTACAATTGACATGACAATAAAAATCTAGAACTTTAAAAATATTCATGACCTCTCCCTTGAACAATTTATTCACCCCATGATTGACCTCATTATGCTTACCCTAGAAAAATTATTATCGAACAATCTACTTCACTAATATCCTTAAAATTGAGAGTATTAATTTCCCCTTCAATTATAAATGGATCCCTTCCAATCAATAGGAATTCTAATGATATAAATTTTGATTTTCTTCCCAGTTGATTGGAGCAAAGTATGACAACTAAGTGTGTTGGTACTTGTGACTATTTTTGAAAAATTAAATATATACAATAATTTAAAATTTGGGAGGTTTTCTCGAGCCTATTGAAACCAGTCTTGCGTAGGCACCCGTACTCTTTTTATCCTCCATCTTTTATTCTATTTTTTTCTTTTTCTGAATTTTTCTATTTTTTTTGGATTTTTCTCATTTCTGATTTTTTTGTATTTTTCTATTTTTCTGAAAATAAAATAAAATATTTTTGTGTCACAAGCACCATGATTACACACAATTCCAAGTATTCATTCATACAAGGAATTATTGCATAGTTTTGCTAGGGGTCTATCTATAATAAATGGGTATTCTAAAACACTATCAAGCTTAAAAGACTTTGCAAAAATAAATTACTCAATAAATAAAAATTCTAGGGTTTGCGATTTTTGATCAACTCTCATGGTTAGCAATTAATTGTTCACTTTGAGATCGCTAATGATTTTTAAAAAATTTCGAATTTTTGTATCATGGCCAATTGTCTAAACCTTAGCCTAATTCAATTTTAAAACAATTCCTATTTGATTAATCTACTCCTAAGGAAAAATAAAATTGCAAGCTAGCTAAAAAGCTCAATCTAATCATTCTAGGATTTTCGGTAAAGCCTCCAACTCTAGTCAAAAATTGAGTAAAACTACTAGCACCTAAGTATTTAAAATGCGAAATGTTTTAAAGATACATGGTCAATTTACTTTCCTACCCCCCGAATAAAATTGAGCATTGTCCCCAATGCTCGAGAGATAAAAATAAAGGAAATAGAAAAGTAAAAAGACTGGGGAAAGATACAACTCACTGCACCTCAATCCTGAGGTGGTGGAGGTGGTGGTGGTCGCTGGATCTCCTCGTAGAATGACGGGTCGAAGAGTCCATAGGGTGGTGGCTGGTACTCGAATCCGGAGTCGAGAGCATACTGATAATACTGCTGTGCCATGTAGCGCGTCTGCTGTATCTCGCGCCTGCTCTCATCGACACTCCTCCGGATCTCTTCCATGTTGTTTTTGATTTTACCAACCTCTTGGTGAATTGTTGAGATGTTTTGCTCCATCTTCCGGGTAGTTTCGGTTGTTGTCAAGTTGAGCTCATTGAAGTTGGAGTTCATCCAATCTACCATTTGGATGAACTGATCGTACTCGGCTGTAGGGGCATCAGATGGTGCCGCCCCTGAAGACTCGGCTCTAGCTGCCAATGTGCCTGCCTCCCTATATGCATCAAAAGGGGGCTCCTCCTCTCCTCTCTGCTGCCGATCGATGTTAGCCTGATTTTGCATTGCGTGTTGGCTCTCGATTACGTCGATGTAATCCTGAGGAGGCTCATAAGACGGGCTCGCGTGGCGTGCCATTTTCCAGGAAGCTCTACTGCGGAGATTGAGATGTCGAAAGGGAAATTGGAGGATTCCCTTTGGCGAATTGTAGAAGTAGGGACCTGGATAGTGGCCGGTGACAAATTTCATGGCTTGGAGGCATGACATGTCAATTTGTGTGAGCCCGCTTGCTTCCTTGAGATGGTCAATTTGCAGAGCGAGATGATTGGCCAAGATTGTGGCCACGAACCCGATGGAGGTTTTTCCACCCTTTTTCTTGGCGTGGGCGACTTCACAGATTTGCTTGCAGAGGAGATGACCGAGGTGAGGTTGCACCGGTGTAGGCTCGATCATGCATTTGAGGAGATAGAACTCGGGTAGTGTTACTTTGGATGAACTTTCGCCTCTTGCAAAAATGGAATTTGCAAGTATTACTTGCAAGAGGCGGACTTGGGGATGAATGATTCTGCTTGCCGGTTGAGTTGTGTTTTGGTTGTCTTCTGTGATGCTGTACCAGAACTCTCGGCAGTCAGAAGAATCAGAAGTGCCATCGTTGGTGAGGTTGAAGATGGCGCATAAATCATCCATGGTGACTATGTACTGCTCGCCAATCATCTGGAAAGAGATGGAGTCTTCATTGTATCTGAAGGTTGCAAGGAACTCCCTCGTGAGCACCTTATAAATTTTAACTCCTTTGATCAGTTGGAGGAATTGCCAGAGGTGGATGCGGTTTGCGAGCTTCTCGGTTTGTGCAATGAGGCTTAGTCGCTCGAGTGTCTCCGTGTTGATGGACTTGTGGTATATGACCTCCCTTGCTTTCATCCTCTCGTAGCTTTGTCCGAATTGTGGATGCGAGAAGACGGGTTGGTACTCGGTTGCTTCCTCCATCGACTCATCGGAGTCCTCTTCCTCAAGACCAAAATCCCGAGGGTTGAACTCCTCTGGGTCATAGTCCGCATCTGAGACTGGTGTGTCTCTGATTGATTGCTGGGCGTCGGAATGAGAGGATGAATGGTTAGAGGATTGTGGTTGCGAACCGGAGGACCGGGAGGATCGGCTAGAGGAGCTCTGCGGTGAAATACTCAGGCGGCACTTCCGAGGGCTTTCTTAGCGCTCCTTGTAACTGCCCCTAAAATATTTTTCATTTTTGGGGCCATTTGCTCAAATTTTAAGTCTCTGTTACGGACCGTATTGGTCAATACGGTTTTAATACGGACTGGTTAGCTGGTGAAAGTTGACCAAGTACAGGACTGAATACGGACCGTATTAAAAGGTATTTTTGGAAAGACTAAGTGCTGGTTCTGGTAAACTATTACGGACCGTATTGGGTCAATATGGACCATATTATACTGGTAAAAATTGGGAAAATTAACAGAAACTAGTTTTTTTTTGTGATTTTTGTTGATTTTACGAAATAAAACCTAATTACCTAAATTGATGTAACAGAGATTAAGTTAAAACAAATGCAAAAATGATTTTTAAATTTTGAAATTGAAATAGGGTTTAGAAAAACCGAATTTGGAGGAGACTCGAGAGGCCGTCGGATACGGACCCGGTACGGTCCGTATCAGGGTTGAGGCGCGGAGAAGGAGGTCGGTGGCGGCTTCAATGTTGAAGGAGATGAGGTTGGCGACGGAGATCGGTGGCAAAAGGAGGTGCTTGATTTCGGGTGAGAATGGAAGAGGGAGAAAGAGAGGAGATGGAGGGGAAGAGAATAGGGAGAGAGAGGAAGAGAGGGGTTAAGGAGTTTTAAACGAAAATATTAACGGTTATGAGACGTGATTCGCGCGGGATTTCAAACGTCTCTTCTTAACGGGTTCGCATCTCCCGGATTAACTCTTATTACGGACCGTATCAGCCAATATGGTCCGTATTGAATCCGTTATGCTTACCCAGTAACCGCTAAGTTTTTAACTCCTTTGAATACGGGCCGTATCAGCCAATACGGGCCGTATTCACCACTTATTTCCTGTCTTCTTACTCTATTACCCCCGTATCCATTGGTAAGATCCGTATCAGCCAATACAGGTCGTACCAGAGAGTATTTTTCCATCTTCCGAGACGTCTTTTAATCAAGCCTTTCCTCCAGTATGCTTACCTGATCATAGGAAAATTGTGGGTATGAGTTGTTTCTTTGTTTAAGTCCTAATTAAACTAAAATAAATAATTTATACGAAAATATAAAAGTGGCATTGGGTTGCCTCCCAAGAATCTCTTGTTTAAAGTCGTTAGCTTGACTCGATGTCTTGTTAGTTTCTTCCAGATATCCTCCCGTCAATGCAAGCAAGTTGCTTGTCGGGTGGTTCGCCTTCAGTGTTTTCTGTAGTCTCATCATCATTGCCCTTCTCGAAGAAGTCGGTTGGTGTTTGAGGTCCGGAGTCGAATGCCAGACTTACACCTAGTACTGATTCGACCTCATCCAGTCTTTGAGAAATTGCATCGAGTTCTTCGCGTAGGTTTTTGATTAATGCAAGGGCTAAGAGAGAATAATTCCTGTTGTTTGCGATATTAGGGCTCTTGTTCAGATCATCGGTTTGTGTTGTCACGGAGGTTGGATGGATCTGACCGTTATCTTGTATGGTGAATAGTCTCTCTATTTCTGCTTCGTGTATTATTTCTTCGATGTCTTCAAATTCATCCATTCGCAATTCATCATTGCCATACTCATCCGTTGTTTCCAAATTATAGACAAGATTTATGTCAGGTGGGACTTTGGTTTCATTCATGTTGAAGATCATCTTGTTCTCGCCAACATTGAGTGAAATCTTCCCATTCCTAACATCGATCATTGCCCCACATGTAGCGAGGAATGGCCTTCCAAGGATGATCGGAATCTGCTCATCTTCTTCCATATCAACTACCACAAAATCTGCTGGTATCCAGAATTTACCGACTTTGATTGGGATGTCAAGCAACATTCCTTCAGGATATCGAATTAATCGGTCGGCTAGTTGCAATGATATCCGTGTTGGTGATAGGTCTCCACATTCCAATTTATCAAATACTACCTTAGGCATTAGACTCACACTTGCTCCCAGATCACACAAAGCTCTCTTAAAATCGGTTGTGCCAATGGTACATGGTATCGAGAAACTTCCCGGATCTTTCAACTTTGTCGGTAATTTGCTTTGCACGAGCGCACTGCATTCCAGATTGAGCGGAATTGTTGAGAGTTCTTGGAGTCTACTTCGGTTTGAGAGAATCTCCTTCAGAAATTTAGCATACGAGGGTATGCTTGCAATTGCCTCAGTGAAGGGGATTGTGACTTGTAATTGCTTGAGTGTCTCCATGAATCTCGCAAATTGCTGCTCCATTTTATGCTTGGCAGGCCTTGGAGGGAATGGCAGAGGTGCCTTGTAGGGTGGTGGTGAAATGTATTCAGGTTCGGGTTGTCGCTTGTCTCCACCTACGGTGTCATTCTGCTCCTCAATAAGGTCTGTCTGCAGTTCGAATACGGGCGGCTCTGGTGGTCGCGGCTCGTACTCTTCGGAATGCGATGGTTCTGCATGCATCTCATCGGAAGTTTGATCTGGCATGGGAGGTCCCTGATAAGCTGTACCGCTCCTTAATGTTATGCTCTTGCAAGTCTCTCTCGGGTTTTCTTCCGGTTGGCCCGGAAATTTACCTTTTCCGCGTGTAATACTCGAGAGTTCTTTTGCCATCTTAGAGACATTGTCTTCTAATCTTTGTTGCGGTTTGTTAAGGATTCGATCTTTTGCGCGATTTCGGCGTTAGCCTTATCTTGCTTCTCTAGGAATCTCTCCATTAAAGATGTGATGTCAAGTTGCTTTGGTTGGTTGTATTGCCTCGGTTGGTAATTCGGTTGGGGATTGTTGTATCTTGGTTGATAATTGGGCTGTGGTTGGTAGTTCTGTTGGGGTGCAGCAGGCCTTTGGTTGTTTGCGTATGAGAGATTTGGATGATTTCGGTTGTTCGGATGGTATGTATTGTAGGCGGGCTGAGGTCGAAAGCTGTTATCGATTGCGTTTGCCTGCTCCATTTCTTCCTCGGTTTCCGTCACATTCATACATTCGGTCATCTCATGCGCTCCCCCACAATAGCCACACGCTGTTGCGGTATTGACTGCTGCTACCGTTCGCTGCTTGGTTTGCTTGTTGAGTGTCATTTGCAAAGCATCAATTTTTGCGCTCAGCATGGATATATCATCTACTCGGTGCATGCCAGGTGTTGGTGTTTGCTTCCTTCGCTCAGGAATCCAGTAGTGTTGGTTGATTGCAATCTCTTCAATTAGGTTGTAAGCCTCGTCAGGTTCCTTGTTCATGATTGCTCCTCCTGCGGAAGCATCAATAGACAACCTATCGGTAGGGTTTAGACCATTATAAAAAGTTTGGACAATCAGCCATCTTTCTATACCATAATGCGGACAACACCTTAACATATCCTTATATCTATCCCATGCCTCACACAATGTTTCACCATCTCTTTGTTCGAAATTAGTAATTGCATTTCTAAACCTCGAAGTTTTGGATGGTGGAAAATATTTTGCAATAAACACATTAAACAATTGGTCTCAAATTTAAATGTAATTGGCCGGTAAGGAAAACAACCATGCTCTTGCTTTATCTTTTAATGAAAATTGAAATAGCCTTAGCCTGATTGCTTCATCGGTAACTCCGTTGATCTTTATCGTCTCGCATATCCCTAGGAAAATTGACAAATGAAGATGTGGATCTTTATCGTCTCGCATATCCCTAGGAAAATTGCGAAACCATATTTATGAGAGCAGGTTTGATCTCAAAATTACGGTTCGTAACAGTTGGCAGGTTTATGCTAGAATTAGGATCATTCGTGCGCGGTACGCAATAGTCTCGTAGAAGTTTGGGTCTTGCTGCATCGTGAACTCCATTATCACCATTGTGTTGTCTTCCATTGTTGATCGGTTCGTTCGGTGGGATATTCATGTTGATCGAATCTGAGTTTTCTTCGCTTTCAGAATTACTCGAGGAAAAACTATGATTGGTTCTTATCGGTGATGTGGAAGCGAATTGTCCTCTCCTACTAGCAATCTTCTCGGATCTTCGTACGGATGATTCGGCCAGCGTGCAGTGTCCTAAAAAAAAAATCTGAAAATTAAACTAAAAAAAATAAAAACGAAATTGAAAACAAAAGAAAAATAAAAATGCAGAAAATAAAAAGAAATCTAGGCGTTTCTAATTAATTGGATTAAATGGTCAAAGCAAGGGCGTCTCGCGAGGCCTTGCACAATGAACCGTTATTCTCCGGCAACGGCACCAAAAAGCTTGATCACTCAAAAGAGAGCAATGTTTCTTTTAATATTTATAAACTCGGAAATGCTATCGGTTCGGACTGCAAGCGCACAATCCTATCGAGTAGTCTATTCGAGATCGATCCACAGGGAATATTGGTTCAATGCTTTGAGCGATCGAATCACAATCTTTCGAAAGACTAGACGAAATCTGAAAATTGAGAGATGTTGTTGTGATCAATGTAAATTAGGAAGCAATTAAAAGTAATTAAAATAAAGATAGAGATGAGAATTCCTAGGGTTTCGGCACACCATTGCCACTCAATCCGCATTGACAATATATTCCTGTTGCGTCTGATTTCCTGTTGTTGTTTAATGAAAGACACCACATAGATCACTGCGGTTTATGTTACGCGAGAATGACAGATCTTTCACCGAGATTCTACATAGGACACTGCGATTTTCCTTACGCAAATGTCTGATCTCTCAAAACCCCAAATTACTACACAGATCACTGCAATTTTCCTTACGCATATGATGGAATTTGGTACGCGTTTTGTTGGTCTGGTTTATGGTTTTCCCGCTAAGGTTTTCTTCACATAAACCTAATAGATCTCAACGAGGCTAATTCATACAAATAGTTTCTCTTACCATTAAAGTACTGTCACTACCCTAACGGACTCAAACTAGATCATTGAAATTAGATGAAGAGATAGTAAATCACAAAAGCATTTTGTTTCAACAACAAGAAATCATAATCAACAGAAATATATATATATCAAAACATCAAGAGTAACAAGGTTTACTGCCTAGCCCTAAGAAAAGGAACTTAGCCGCGGAACGGCATTGTTACAAGCACTCCTCTCTTCTCACTTTAATCAAATCCAACCCTAATTACAAAGATAACTATTTCTTCTGCCCAGGGGCCTTATATAGGAGTGGAGGGACGTCTGGAGGTTGAGTAGGGGCTAAGAAACTGATCTAGAAACAGTTGTCGGCAGTTATTCCCAAGAGACGCCTTCGAATACGGACCGTATCAAGTGATACGGTCCGTATTATGACCTTGACGGTTAGGATTTAATGCTTCCAGCGCTATCTTCTGGTCTGTGCTAGGCCTGGTCCGTATCAGGCAATACGGACCGTAACAGAGACTTCGTCGATAAGCGTCGTTGATCCGATTGATCTGATTCTAGCTCCATTTGGTGTAAAATAGTCCCAAAACCTGTTTTCTACAATAAAACATAAAGAAGGGTGACAGTAGCCTTTTTCTCTAATTAATTAAACATAAGTGTGAGAAAATATGTAAAACCTAAGCCAAAACCCTACGTAAATCATCGTTATTTTGACTCTGATCACTATCCAAAGCTTCAAGCTGTGTGTTAGCCTCGTTTGTACTTGGATCAATTACCCCATTAGCATCATTGAGATCTGCTGGTCCATACTCCACCGCGGCGGCGGCGGCAGCTTCCATTTTGGCAACAATTGGTGATTTGCCATTTTCTTTAGCACAATGAAGATGGATGAAAAGTGCCCTCATTGGTGGCTGTTTTCCATTGTTTAATGTTGTCTACACATGAAAAGGAATAAACACGGAGAACATGATGATCAGTTCTGTTCTTAATTACAAATAGTTTTAATTTGCAAAGGTGTTCATTAAGCATACCAGTTTTTCAAAGTGCTGATGTGCACTTGCTGATCCCCCGTGGTGGGAGATTTTGGGTCCAGTCTTTGTGCGGTTAACCTTGTTTGTTTTACTCAGTCCTTGCCACGCCTCTGTGGCAAAGATATCACAAAGACCGTGCCAATGGTTATGGTCAAGGCACCAATGTGGAATGCATTTCTTCCATGCTTGTTTGTTATTGCCAAATTTCTTGAAGCAACTCTCCATGGCCTCATGCAGCTCCTCGGAGTATCTTTTTGCTGCTATGGCATAAAGAACACTCCGACAATGGAGGGGATCTTCATCTTCACGGTACCTAAACTTCTTCTAAAAAAAATAAATGTGTATTGCTTCAATTGGCTATACATGTTTTGAAAATTGATAAAAATTACAGTAGTGATTGTTTGCCATGTAAAGGATTGTAGTCTTGTACACCCTGACCCAAATGAACTTCTAGTTGTAATTTTCACTAGTACAAAAAACCCTTTCACCGACTGTTAAAAAACCCTTATACCGACTGTTATTGAGGCGTCAGTGATGGCGGCGCCGGTATAGATAAATCTTTACTGACGGGTGAATAACAGTCGGTGTAGACAGCTAACACTGACTGTTACAATAACAGTCGGTGTTACCCACCTACACCGACTGTTTTTAATAAAAAACAGTCGGTGTTGACCATCTACACCGACTGTTTTTTATAGAAAACAGTCGGTGTTTCCCATCTACACCGACTGTTTTTTTATATAAAACAGTCGGTGTTGACAGCCTACACCGACTGTTTTTTATTAAAAACCGTCGGTGTTGAACCCCTACACCGACTGTTTTTTATTAAAAACCGTCGGTATTGAACCCCTACACCGACTGTTTTTTATTAAAAACAGTCGGTGTTGGACACCTATGCCGACTGTTCTCTATAAAAAACAGTCGGTGTTAGCCCCCAGCACCACTGTTTTCTATAAAAAGCAGTTGATTTAATTCTGAAAAATAGTTAATAGTTAGTTCTAAAAACAGTCGGTGTTGGCACTAAATTTTGGCATAATTTTATTTGTATCGGGGCTAGCCTCCATATTTTTGCTAGCAATATATTTCTATTCGGCATTCGTTAACATTAATTAGAATAATCATGCAAATAATTTGAGGAACACAAACAAAAGACAGCACAATTTTCTTTAAACAACATAACTCATATTTCATTCACAAAAAAATACACTATAACAAAATATACATAACACATTAACAAAATATGCATATGAACATAACAACAATGCATTTCTTATTAATAGTTTAGAAATTGTCCAAGAAAAATGCAGACCATTGTCGTGTTATTGCATGAAGTTGCGTCGGCGTATATTTTTTTGTCGGTAAATCACACTGCATGAATACAAATTGAGAAGTTAATTTTATTCAAGCTAAATGAAAAATGAATCAAGTTCAATTATAAAATACATACATTCTGAAAAACATCAAATTGCGTAGTGACTAAATCTTGCATGTGTTTCATAACGTAAAATCCACACACCTTGTTGCCTTGTTGCCTAGGGCTCTGAAATGTTCCATTTAAGTAAAATCAATAATTAAAATCAATAAGAACAGAAAGCTGGTACTACTCGAGAAATGGAGTTACATATGCAGAAGGTAGGTCTCACAAAATGGAAGTGTTTGAAGATGGCATACCTACCTTCCAAAAGGCTGGTACCATAATTCCAAGGAACTATAGGTTCAGAAGAAGGCTGGTACTCAGATGGTCAATGAAGAGGGTAAAACTGGAATAAATTTTTTTAATACAGATTTTTGTTTTAAATTATCAGTTTTAAAGAGGTGTAGGTACGATGCAAACAAGCAGAGAGGAACAAAGAGAGGATATGACCTGGCCTAGTCTGGCCTAGGATTGAAATTTTGTTGGATGGACAAACCAATTCCTAGCAACAGCTATAATAATATAAATAAGAGAATCTCAAAACAGAGCAAAAGGTCACAGGAGGGAATTAAAGCCTCTTTTGGAAGCACTTCACCAAACAACAAATTCAATTCTATTCTTATGGACCTTTCTAAGTGTTGGCTTATATATGTATACATATATAATGAGTTTGCAAGTTTCTATGCTAGCTTTACATGATTAATTCTCGTTTGGGCTTCCTACTCAATTGGATAGCGTCCAAAATTATCCCCATTTTGGTCTGTACAAAAGTATTCATACTAACAAGAGAAAGTTAGGAGATGAAATGATTATTAGATTTTGATTAGATAGACATAAGTGGCCAGGTGGTACTGTTGCATTAACTAAAAAAGAAAAGGTTCCAATAATATTCCAGAGGCTTCTTCTCTAGTTAACAATAAATAGAGGGTATAGAATGAACTATTCAAATATTAGTGTTGTAAAAGAATTTGAAAAAATGAAGTATCTAATTAAAACTCAAGTGTACAAGTTCACACCTTGATGTATTTCCACTCACATTCCGTTGATCCCTCCTTGTGCACTCCTCTGGCCTCCACATAAGATTTAAAAATATTGAAATTTATTAAATGTCGAATTAATTAGTAATTACCAATAAATAGTATGTTGATTGTAAGTAAATGAAATTAGTAATTACCAACAAATAGTATTGCTCACCCTTTAAAGGGCAACATGATATCGTAACTTGGTTCCTTTAGCGCTAGCGAATCAATAACATAGACCATATTCTCACGCATGACAAAAATGAAAAGCGCCCAGTGTTTACTACAATCATACATGGTAAGAATCAATCTACATACATCGTTAAAAGTATATAAATTTCTCAAATAAAAGTAACAATTTACCTCTGAAAGTATGGTCCAAGGATAAATTTCTTATCCTGCATATTATTCAATGACTCGAGCAAGTAGCTTGAAGCGGCCTCCTTTTCAGCAGAATTAAAAAGTGATGAAGATATTCTACTAGGGTCCAAAAAACCGACGTCAGCCTCGCGACCTAGATCGGTGACAAGTCTCTTTAAATATCTGGAAATCATTACGTAAATGTTGAAATGTGTTAATTGTAAAAAATATCAGTACGCGTATAAAGTTAAAGAGAGGAATCTTGTCAAAGCAGGAGAGCAAATTCCACAACACTCTATTGATAAAGTAAAAGAGAAAAAAATGCATACAGGACAATAGTACAAGAGAGGAATCTTGTCAAAGCAGGAGAGCAAATTCCATGGGCAAATTATAGGTGGTGCTTTGGTTACTTTGAAAACATCTTTTGTTTACTTGCAAACAAGCTAATAATTGAATTGAATACTTTTTTTTGCAACATGAAAATTGTGCAGCATAATTCTTTTTGCAAAAGCTCGTGTGCAGCATGCTAAACTGAAGCAGTTTCCAAGTACCATATCTCAATTCTCAAATCATCAACAGTCATACAAAAGTTAGGTAGCAGATTTCATGAATCATTTAACATGATATGCCCCAATTTTATCACTATATAATAACTCAGGAGCTATATTGACACGTGCTAATACTACTGTATTCCACAAATAAACAATTCAGCAAGATTGTCCTTTACATGTATGGATCTACCAGGGAGCCCCACCAGGGGAGGGGTTAAATTCTTATGAAATCTAGTGGTTAATTGAATTATTACCCTTTATATTACCAGAATCTACAGTTTTATAGAAAAACACATAGATGGTGACCAATAGAAGGGACTGGTGTCAGCTGACATGACACAACCAAGAATTTGGAAATCATGAAACAAGCTACTATGAAATTATTGAAACAAACTTACATAACCCAGATGGATATTATTGAAACATCAAGTATGTCTTGCTTCGCTAGATCCGTCAAGTCATTAAAACCTATGTTGATTAGCGTCGACTGAGGAAGTAACACACCCTCCTTAATTTCCAAGATGAACTCAGTTTTATCATGCGGTTCTCTCATCACCCTCTCATTTATGGCTCTGAACTCAGGTCCCACCTTCGCTAACAATTTATTTGGAATAAGCGCCTTACGATGCATGGATTTCGCCACTTCATTAGATGCCGACTCGGGCATTGAAGCATCTTGGTCTATACACTAGAACAAAATAATAACTTGTTAAATAACACCCTTTTAATACCCTTTTCAGCTGCTGGTACATAGGAACATGAAACAGTTTTTTATATTTATTAGGAAAAAATATATATATTTGATTATATTGATTTGCTATTTCTGATCACTCCTCATGAAGCAGTTTTTTATTTTAAATGAGACTGTTTTCCTAAACAAAACAACTATTTGAAAGAACTTTAAGAACCACATATGTGTGTGTATATATTTAATGGACCATCTTCTTTTGTAAATCCTCTGCCAATTAATATGGGGCTTGCATATATATATTTTAGCTGCACATGATATCATTACATATGCAATTGGAATGTTGACTGCTACGACGGAATGCCGGACTATTTTAATCTGGCACAGCTTGTTGCATTTTGAACTCAGTAAGCATTTCAGCCCGCATATCCCTTACTTGTTCACTCAACTGCTCCTTCATTTGCTGCTTTATCTCGTCCTTCATTTGCTGCCTAATCTCCTCCTTCATCTCCTGCCTCAAATCCTCCTTCATCTCCTCCTTCATCTCCTCCCTCATATTCGTGTAACACCGTCTTTGTATCTCCTCTGCAAAAGCCGTCATATCAGCTTGGTTAAATTCCCTCTTTCTCGAAGCCCTATATGTATTTAAGCCTTCCTTCCAAGTCACTTGCGCCCCAAGACCCCTCGTCCGACCTGGATGTTCCGGGTTCCCTAGAGAAAGCGTGAGCACATCACTCGAGCCACTGACTTCGAGGTCCCCCGAGTTGACCTTTTGTTGTGTGTCTTTCTGTTGAAAAATTGTAAGAATTGATTGAGATAAGTACCAGATGGCATATATCACATTATAAACAGATGACTTCGAGGTGCTGTACCAGATGGCATATATCACAGAAAAATTGTTCTTTTGAACAGATGGCATATATCATAGAATAAACAGATGACTTCTGTTGAAATATTCTAAGAAAAAATTGTAAGAAATGACTTCGAGGTGCTGTTCCAGATGGCATATATCACAGAATAAACAGTCAAAAATACCAGAAACTAAAACAGTACAAGTAAAACTAAAACTACTAATATAAAGTAAAGTAAAGGAATCAAGGCAACGAGGTGCTTTTCTTTTCCTGTTTATTCTTTCTTAGAGAACCTACTCTCTGTAATTAATTGTTTTAAACACATAGATCTACTTAAAAGTTAAAATGAAAAATAATACCCTAACACAGAGTTTTTAAGTAGTTGGTTAGCCCTAATCACCACATACTATACAAAAATTAATGCATGATCTCAATGGAATCATTTACTTAATAATTGTTATAGGTCAATTATAGTTCCATATTCTACGGGCTATTCAGGTCAACCAAGCTAGCTACGTACAATACAGAAAAGATATTATGTTCATATATATGATTCCCCCTCCCTCCCCCATTTAAAATCTGATATTACTGGCACATTTACTGATATTACTGGCACAGAATGTAAAAACTAAAAAGTTCTTCAAAGGTGTATTATATGTATATATTCAACAACAAGAGGTGTTGTACCACTGTAACAGTTGTCTGATTATTTTAATTTTAATTTTCTTGCCAGCCCCTAGCTTTCCCTTTCCTGTTGTTTTTTTTAGATTTGTTCCTAAATTGAATTAGAATATATTGGTTAATTAGATCCGTATGCATGGTTCAGAATCAATACCAGTATATAAAATCTGTGGTCGATCTCCCAATGAATTAAATTGTGTCTCTTATTTCTTTGAAGGACTGGTGGAATGTTTAACTGGAGAAGAGAATGTGCTGGAGTACTTTGAACCAAAGTGGAGCAAATCCCGGTAAATAAACAAATTCCCATGTATTTTGTCTTGTACCAAACAATAGGCTTATTCCTTGATGCCAATGTTGGCTCAAAAATAAATTATGAGTTGAAATGTCATGTAATTACAGAGATGGGTATAGAGGTGTACAATCCTTTATCATCTTCTGATGATTCGAGTGGTGAGGAGGAAGCACCACAAAAAAAGACGAGAGGTCGGACTTGTGCTAAGTTAGCAAAGAAGCGATTACGTATCAAGTTCAACAAGCATGGGCATCCAAAAGAAAAAATGTTGAGCCAATACAAAACTTACGTGGCAAATGTATCGAAAGAGAGATTTCCTATCACTATTCTGAATTGGAAGAAAGTTGACGACAAGTTGAAGGAAGAGTGTTGGGAGGAGATAAAGGTACAACTTAGGTTCAAAATAAAAAAAATATTCTTGTTTATTTTGAACCTAAGTTGTACCTTTATCTCCTCCCAACACTCTTCCTTCAACTTGTCGTCAACTTTCTTCCAATTCAGAATAGTGATAGGAAATCTCTCTTTCGATACATTTGCCACGTAAGTTTTGTATTGGCTCAACATTTTTTCTTTTGGATGCCCATGCTTGTTGAACTTGATACGTAATCGCTTCTTTGCTAACTTAGCACAAGTCCGACCTCTCGTCTTTTTTTGTGGTGCTTCCTCCTCACCACTCGAATCATCAGAAGATGATAAAGGATTGTACACCTCTATACCCATCTCTGTAATTACATGACATTTCAACTCATAATTTATTTTTGAGCCAACATTGACATCAAGGAATAAGCCTATTGTTTGGTACAAGACAAAATACATGGGAATTTGTTTATTTACCGGGATTTGCTCCACTTTGGTTTTGATGGCTGCTGCCTTCTCCCAACACACCTTGCTCTTGATTCTTCTTTTTCTTTTTCTTTTTTGGTGCTTCCTCCTCACTACTTGATTCATCACAAGAAGTTGAAGGATTATACTCCTCTATATTCTTGGGGCTGCTGCCTTCTCCAACAGCACCTCGCTGTTCACTCGACCTTTCAACCCTTCTCTTCCTTGTTGGATCAGTCTTCTTCTTATTGGATGGACCGTTCACAACACGTGCGAGAGTGTGAATGCCAAGTTGTTCCATCCTCGAATGGATCAAGTTGATCCTCTCTTCCCTGGCCTTTTCGATCTCCAATGGAGCTTCTCCCATTTTGACCTATTAAAAAACAGCAGCAGCATTGATTAGTAAACATGGAAAAAAGGAAGTGAATGTCGAAATCAAAATTATTTTAGACATTTTTCTCCTTTATGGAGAGTGGTCCAGATTGGTCTGAAAATCATTAATTTTGCTTAATCGAAACTTCCTCCTCACTACTGCATTAATCAAAACTCCTTTCCCATTTTTTTTTGTTTATACGAATTTCTTTTTTTTAAATAGTAGAAAGGAAATACCAATGCCTCATCATCAAAGACAAATCTCACTCTAGTTGTATGAAAATCAAACAAATACCGCATAAGCTTAGTATCAGTTTTTCTTGAACTGATAAACATCAGTTCGTTATCCACATGAAATAAAATTTACAAAGGAATTACTACAACAGTACTAATCTGATCAGACTAAAGATGGTACTTTATTATGCAAAGCCTACCTGGAAGAATAGAAGTAGTCCTAACAGACCTAGAGGAGCAGCCGCCAACAAATTGTCAGAATATGCAAATCCAGCACCTATACCTGGCACAAGACAATATTTTACTCATTTCAGAAATTCTGCAAACAAAAAAGGATGAAGATGTTCTTCAAAAAAGACTTTTCGTATTTTTTCAAGTTCTAATTTGAAAAATCTTACCAAATATATCAATAGGTAACCGATAGTCCAGATTTAGGGATCACAACTTCCCTTTTGACAGATTTTGGCTTTCTTCCAAGCTGAAAATCAAAGAAAAATAATAAATCATTACTACATCATCGTAACTTACATTAATCAAATGCAGTAGACCACATGGTCTGAAAATCATTAATTTTAGGCATTGGTCCAGATTTTGAACATATACAGTAGTCCAGATTTGAACATATCATTAATTTTGCGAGCATGAAAAAGACAAAAAAGAAAAGATTGAGGAGCTTTTCCGACAGTAGCTACAAGGACAACACATGAGGCACAATGAGTTTTTGTTATGTACGTACATGTTGATTTTTTCACATCCTTTGTGAGTTTGCTACATATCAGTGTCAATTTGAATCCTAATTAATAATTAGAGCCATTCGAACTGAAATTTATTTTCCTAACTAATGGTAAATTTCAGTTCGAATAGCCTCTCCTAACCTTTTCTTTTAGTTTTCATAACCTTTTTTGTTTAAATGTTAGTGGATTGAAAGTATTTCTTGTTGATTATTTAGGTGAATCCTATGACGAACAGCCCAGGTGGTGGTGTCAACTCTGTGTGATAACAATGTGAAAATAAACCGAACTCCCTAATAAGAGATCAGTTCCACTTTCCAGGGACAGTAAAATTAATCTTCCCAAACACAGTTAAGTGAGACATATATTGTCTCATGTAAAGCACAATACTAAATGAAATTATAAATTTCATGAATATGTTGCTGGAGAAGGGAAGAGCAAAGGAGATTAAAGAGTTAATGTTGTATTTCATGAATATGTTCACCTGAGCGCAGTGAACGGCGCGGAACGGCGCAGGGAACGGGGCAGAGAACGGCACAGTTCACTCTTAGCGGGGTAGCGGAGGCAGTCGGGGTAGTGAGCGGCGGCACAGTGAGCGGCAGTGAGTGAGCGGCGGCGCAGTGAACGGGTTAGCGGGGTAGCGGAGGCAGTCGGGGTAGTGAGCGGCGGCGCAGTGAGCGGCGGTGAGTGAGCGGCGGCGCAGTGAGCGGCGGTGAGTGAGCGGCGGCGCAGTGAGCGGCGGTGAGTGAGCGGGTTAGCGGGGTAGCGGAGGCAGTCGGGGTAGTGAGCGGCGGCGCAGTGAGCGGCGGTGAGTGAGCGGTGATTTCAAAATGGAGGCCCTTCGGAGAAGAGAAATTGCTGAGCGGGGAAAAATTGAGAAATTGAGGCCCTTCGGAGAAGAGAGGGAAATGAAATTGGGGGCGAGAGGCAGATTATAATACTTCCCTTCTGAATTGAAATTTACCCTATGATCGGAAGCGTTTCTTTCTTCTTCAAACGCGAATTGGATTTTGAATTCGAATCATTTTTTTGATCGGAAATTTACGAGAGCAAATTTCAACACGTAATAGTTACTCCTAGAGAGGAAAAGGGGCTGGGTGTTCAAGCCTCCAATCCACGGATGCTAGCGTGTTCTCCTAATCGATTTTTACCCATTTGTCTTTTCTCCGCTACTGCTATCTTTCTTTCTATGCTGGTTAAGCAAACCCTAACTAAGATTTTTAATGACATTTCTAGTAAATTAAAGGAGTTATCTGACCATTTTAAAACGCTACTCTAATGAATTTCTAGTTTTGTTTCCGATCTAAAAAATTCAATCCCAACTCATCTCTATTCAATTCATCTCCATTGAATTGAATTGAAGTCACATACCACCTTCCTTCCTATCACAGTGGCGAGTTAGGCGGCTGATCGAAAGAGAAGCCCGGCAAATGAAAATTTCAGACAAATAATAACACTGACGGCTCTGAATTGCATAAGTTAAAAACAGTCGGTAAATCAACCCAATACCGCCGGCTTTCTAAAAAAACAGCCAGTGTAGAAAACTACACTTACGGTTTCAAAATAAAAAACAGTCGGTGCAGAATAATGAAAAACAAAAATTTAACGCTATGTGAATTTTACGCTACTAGTGAATCAAATTTCTCCTGCAATAAATATATATACAACATTAGTTTTATGCAAAATTTAAAGTTAGAAATTAAATTGAATTTAGAATAATGTACCTTAATAGATCACATTTACTAATTAATTCACATATTCTCCATCTTGATGATCATGCCGTAAATAACTTGCATCTTCGATATCATCATTTCTCACTTCGTGAGATGGCACGCCAACAGAGAATGGAGGTGTTTCTTCAAAATGATTGAACTCTTCCTCATCAACCAGATCTTGAACGCCCACTATGCGTCTTTTACCGTGAAGGACAATGTGGCACTTACTATTGAGGGGATCCTCAACATAGAAGACTTGGGTGGCTTGATTGGCAAGTATGAATGGATCATTCTTATATCCCAATTTTTCCAAATCCACGACAGTAAACCCGTACTTATCCACTTGAACCCCCCGGCGGTTATCAACCCATTTACACCGGAATAACGGAATCTTAAATTTGACGTAATCGAGCTCCCATATTTCTTCAATTTGACCATAGTACGAGTTCTTCGCATGTACTGCCCGGGCATCTTTAGATCTGGAGAATTCTTCTAATATAGCTACTAGCGTTACACCACTACTTTGATTAGTGTTTTTTCTGTCTTGTTTTATAGTGTAAAAAGTGTACCCATTGATGTCATATGCTTGGTACGTATTCACAATAATAGTTGGACCTCTTGCTAACCATTTTATAGATTTATCTGCCAATTCCTCCTCGCTTTGTCGAATAACTCTATTTTTAATCCATTCTGCGAACTTACTATTATGTTCACTGGTAATCCACCGGTCTCCTTTCGTCGGATTAAGTTCTCTCAAAATGGTTTTATGCTCGTTAATGTATGGAGAGATGTATGTCATGTGTTGTAATACCAACAGGTGTGCTTTTTCATGCAATGACTCATCAGCCTCGATTGGTTCCAAACCAATGGTTCCTACACCTTCAACCCGGCCCTCATGGCGTGATTTAGGAATACCAATAAGTTGTACATCTGCTATATAACTATTGTAAAATTCAATAGCCTCCTCTGTAATATAACCTTCTACAATACTCCCCTCGGGCCGATATCGGTTTCTTACATATCCCTTCAAGAAACCCATGTATCTCTCGAATGGATACATATACCGCAAGAACACAGGGCCACAAAGCTTAATTTCATAGACCATGTGAACAATTAGGTGAACCATGATATCAAAAAAAGTCGGCGGGAAGTATATTTCAAGCTCGCACAAAGTGACGACAACATCACGCTGCAATTCATCCAAACTTTCGGGATCGATAACCTTGCTACAAATTGCATTAAAGAAAAAACAAAGCTTTAAAATTGGTAACCGTACTTTTTCCGGCAGTATACCACGGATTGCAATAGGTAGCATTTGTGTCATCAAAACATGACAGTCGTGAGACTTCATCTCGGTCAATTTTAAATCCTTCATTGACACGAGCTTTTTTATGTTAGCAAAATATCCAGAAGGAACTTTAACACTATGAAAGCATCGACAAAGCCTTCTCTTTTCTTCTTTCGACAAATTGTACAAAGCTGGAGGAAGGTAAGTTCGAGTATTTTTTCCATCTTTGGTCTTTCTCAGTTCAGGTGCAACCTCTCTCCATTTTATGCCCATACTGACCATATCTTTGCGAGCATTTAGTCATCTTTGGTCTTTTTCGGAATGCCCAACAACAAACCAACTAAGCTTTCACAAACATTTTTTTCAATGTGCATCAAATCAAGGCAATGTCGCACTTGTAATTCCTCCCAATATGGTAAATCCCAGAAAATTGATCTCTTCTTCCAAGTTTCACCTTCCGGGGCTGTTTTTTTCTTAATAAATTTTCTGAATTGAACTTTGATACCTTTAACTCGCAAATACACTTGCTTACCGGTCAGTAGAGAACGAGCTCGTCCAGTCTCAATATCACCATTGAAAGCTTTCTTCTTCTTACGATATGGGTGATTAACAGGAAGAAACCTACGGTGACCCATGTACACTGTTTTTTTGCAATTTTGTAACCGAATATCAACCATTGAAAGCTCTCCTCCCCTTGTTACTATAACTCGACAAATTACCATATGCTGGAAAATCATTTATGGTGCAAAATATCATTGCTCTCAATTTGAAATTTTCCTTACTGTATGCATCCCACACTTGCACTCCATGGCACCATAATTTTTTCAAGTCCTCAATCAACGGTGCTAAATACACATCTATGTCGTTTCCGGGTTGTTTTGGGCTTGAAATTAGTAACGACATCATAATGTACTTGTGTTTCATAGTTAACCAGGGAGGAAGGTTATAAATACACAATAAAACTGGCCATGTGTTATGCTGACTGCTCATGTTACCAAACGGGTTCACTCCATCTGAACTGAAACCAAGCCTTAGGTTTCTTGGTTCATCACCAAAATGTTTTTTGAACCTTCTATCAATATTTCTCCACTGAGGCGAATCAGCAGGGTGTCTGAGTTTTCCATCTGTTTTCCAGACATCGGCATGCCAACGCAATAACTGCGCATCTTTAGGATTTTTGAACAAACGCTTGAATCTCGGTATCACGGGGAAATACCATATCACTTTTGCTGGAGGTCCTTTTCTATATGTATCATCATCAACGTCAGTTTGACCTTTTCTTTTATAACGGGATTCACCACATATAGGACAAACTTCACATTTCTCATACTCGTTCCGATACAATATGCAATCGTTCGGACATGCATATATTTTTTCTACATCTAGACCCATAGGACACAATAATTTTTTGGCTTGATAACATGATCTTGGTAACTCGTTCTCATATGGGAGCATATCTCCTAAGAGTTTTAATAAGGCGGTAAAACTTTTATCACTCCAATTGTTACTTGCCTTTAAATTATACAATTTTAACACATCATGCATTTTTGTAAAATTTTCACAACCAGGAAACAAAGGTTTTTCAGATTCAGCATACAACTCTTGTACATCAATGTCATTTTCATCATCACTAAACATTTCTCCTAAATTGTCATTCGGGTTAAAATTATAATTCACATCCATTTCCTGATCACTATCAACACTGGCATCCTCATCCTCCTGGCCAATCTCAGTATTAGCAGCGGTGCTTGTTTCTCCATAACTCTCTCCATGCCTGATCCAACGTGTATATCGCTCTTTAAAACCACGACGAATCAAATGGTTCTTCACCGTTTCTATATTGCGAAACCTCTTCAAGTTGAAACAATCTTTACAAGGACACGGAATCGTGTCATCACCCTTTGTCTTCATGTCTTGCTCAGCAAATTTTATGAAACTTTTCACACCGTCTAAATACTCAATGGTATTACGACCTCCATACATCCAATCTCGATCCATCTGTAATTATAAAAATAATTAGGTAAGAGGTCAATGGCTCTCAAAATTACAATTTGGGGCTTACATAGGGCCGGTGCACAATCCTAACCCACTCTTTGAATGCTTTGTCTCAGTAGTGAGCACATGTTAGCGGGATTTGGTATTTAAGAAAAATTCGGCAGCATTTCTCCTTTGTTCCCCAAGTACGCGTAAAAATCACATCTGTTTGGAAATGAAATCCAATACGTACTCGTGGGAACAAGGATAAATGCTACCGAATTTTTCTTAAATACCAAATCCGCTGACATGTGTTCACATCCTAAATGAGACAAAACATTCAAAGAGCAGTCCCAACAGGGAACTATTCAAAATTAATCCCTATCGGATTAATTTTGAACGGGCATCGACCTAAAATGCATACTAAATGTTCAAGGCAAATTGGATAGATCGCACAATACAATAATACTAAGCTACAAACTACTCCATATATAATTGGGTTGAAATTAGGAAATACCAATCAACATAAAGCCATTAATCTAACCCATTAACAAATTTAATTAAATTTATCTTTTCTTTTGAAGTAGTACAATCTCCTTTGAGCATCCAGTTTTAAAACAAGGCGTACAATCTCCAAATCCTTATAAGCAGCCCTACAATTTGCAAATTACAAAATTTTAAATTTTAAAGACAATTCAAACTAAAGCAAGCAATTGTAACTTCAGAAATTAAGTGACTTAATTCTTGTAGAACCCAACAGAAGCACCAAAATACCCTTAGACATGGAAAAATTAGCATACCCCATTGATCTCCAAAGGCATAAGAAAAATCGTATTAACATAACAACAACTATTATTATTCATTATCATTAGTATAAAAAGGAGCGCATATGTTGTAATAATATAAATGCATGCATGAATCCAAAGTATAATTATTCTTTACATTATATTGGGAAAATAGATATCCAAATAGCTAAATCTCATTATTGAGTTCTTTTGCATTTGGCCATTGCGCATTGCTCATTCAGAATAGGGAAAAAGAGAATATTTTTTCTCAATTTAGATTTCATCCTGAATGGTTAAAAATTCAGAACTTAGATATTGAATGAGCAAGTGGTGGCAAGAAATTCCTATTTCTCCTCATAAAGAATTTGTACTATAATTGAAAATTAAATTGAATACCATTAAAAGAAAAATTAATGGTTGGTCCAATTAAAAACTTCTATTAGGAGAAAAAAAGAATTAAACAAAATGGTTTGAATGGTTTACATGAATTGGAACTGATCAGAGAACTAAATCAATTAAGATGAAGTCGCTATATAAGCGCCAATTTAAGTTTCTTAACAAAACAATTCTAGCTAGATCGATGCTGATTTAGGGTTTAGTTTTTCAGACAGCAATCCAAGGAGGCAGCATACCTGGCCTTATCAATTGCAGTATTGTGTGCCTGATCACTAAACTAACAGCAGCTCTCCTGAAAAAATTTGCACGAAGCTACCTAAATAGAATAATTCATAAAAAGTTAGAAGGGAAATGAAGTACTTCCACGGTGAAAAAAATAGTTAGAAGGGAAATCTGAAATAGTTAGAAGGGAGAAATAGTTACACGAAGCTACCTGAATAGAATAATTTTCACGGCGATAGTTCAGATCTCCCCATCCACGAACCTCTCTGAAGAGCGAAATGAAATTTACAAGCGGCTGATAGAAAGAGACACTGGGAAAAGGAAAGTTGTTTAGAAATATAAAGAGGAAACAAATATCACCGACGGTTCCAGAAAAAAAAGTCAGTGTAGGTTGGAGCAACACCGACTGTTTTTTTAAAAAAACAGTCGGTGTAGGTTTGAGAAACACCGACTGTTTTTTTTAAAAACAGTCGATGTTGGTTCATTGACGGTTATTTGTAATTGAACAGCCAGTGTTGAGAACTTGTTATTTACGATTTTATCATGCAATCCTACACCGGCTGTTACATATTAAAATAGTCGGTGGTTGAGGGTCGGTGAAGGGGTTTTTTGTACTAGTGTTTGTTTAAAATCGGTCAGTGGTTGTATTTAGCAAGAAATGCAGTTTAGTAATGTACAATTTCAAACTGCACCCTATTACAAACTGCTCCAAACTGACACAGTTCTAGAATTGCAGTTTTGGTGATTTTTGGACCCATTAAATGGAGATATTTCCATTAGCATTAGTATGACAATTGTGATTGTTTTCTAAGAGTAGAAATTAACCTCAGCAGTTCATGGGTTATGTTCTAATTCCAAGAATGAAAACATATTAAAAGAAAGGGTACCAAAAATATGAACTCGGTGTTGTTCTTCGTGGTATCATCGAAGGCATGGAAACTTCTTAGTGGTGTGGGCATGTGGTTCAGCACTAGTCTATTGATAGAAAGATGTAGTATGAGCATTTTATTTTCATTTTATTTACAGATCTTGAAAGGAATTATGGTACAAGTTCAATGGTCAAACCTGCTCAAGTAGGGACTTGCATGCTTTTTTTAATATTTTAAAAAAGTTGGGACTTACATGCTTTTTTTCATGGGGTAACAGGACAGCTGATAAAATGCACTAGTAGTACAAAGAAGTAGGGGCTTTAAGGCTTTTTTCCATATTTTAAAGGTTCAACATGGCTGTTTTGCATAATGGTCAAAACTGACCTTGTTTTACTCGGCAAGTGTGATTATTAAGATGAAATGTCAGATGGAAATAATCAATACTTCCAGTTGAGCAAGTACTCGTGCATTATTAATTAAATAAGTATCTCTTTTAGCTGAACTAATTATATTACACCCAATTTTGGCACAGATACACAATTACCATCATGTTCAGTTCTTGAAAATTTAGTAAAACTAATCTAAAAAATTGTTCCAATAATGTAATGAAACCATTAGATTATAGCAGAAAATAATGCTTGGATCACATTCGGCAGATCTTCATTCAATATATTTTGAAAGGAGAGATACTTAAAATTTGTTGCAACCTAAGAACATTAAGTATGTAATAGTGTAATTAGGAAGAGTGACCTGGTGATTGCTGCTGTTATCTCCTGTGGACGAGTTTTACAAGTGAACGCACGATCCGAGATTGGCCAGATGATGGGTCGGTCTTCCAGTATCTCAGTCGATCTTCTAATGATTCCAGGGCCTCGCCCCTTTTTCTTTGGGGGTTCACTTGTTGTAGTAACACCTTCCGCACCAACAATTGAACCCTCACCAACCACGAGTGGTTCCTGTGTTTGACGCTTCTCTTCGTTCCTTTTTTAGAATATGTCCTTCTTGGACCAGTCTTTCTGGGAGCCATCTGACAGATGATAAAAAATAAACATTGACGTGATATAAAAAATAAACAGTCTTCCTTGCATTAATATGAAACAGTAAACTTGTACAAAAGAGGGTTGGCTCGCAGTCAAGTACTCACTATAGCAATAATAGAAAGAGGGCACAGGAAAATCAATGTTCATTACACAAAAAAGGAGTTTGGAGATAATGAAAAATGGCCTAAGTATATATAGGACTAGTAGAGAGGTAAAAAATCTAAACTATAGAGCATTTACATTTAGTATGAAACCTCTAAAATCTAAACTAATAACATTTACATTTAGGCACTCATAGAAAATCCGAACCTTTTACCAGTAATACAATTTTTACACTCAAGTCCCTCTGACAAGGGCTAATTGAACATTTATGGTTCAACCCTTCTAAATTTAGAGGGTTTACATTTAATTTAAGCACTCAAAATAGTATGTCAGTATACTAAAAAATGAGAAATAGATATAAAATTTAGATGAAATAGGTGTGCGTGAAAAATAGTAACAAAGCAATAAAACTCTTTTCACAAATATTGTGCACTGATACAATTAAGCAAAAGCCTAAAAAATCATTCAAACCACATAACAAAAAAAGCTTCACAAACTAAGTACAAGTAGTAACAAAAAAAGCTTCACTCTGAACAATGATGCAGTAAATAAAATGTCAGTAAGGGTCTTTTTAAAGAAAAGTAAGTTGGGGCTTGGCGTCACAGTTATCTAGCTAATCATATAGCTAAGTTACTGTAGTTACTAAAGTTATTAAAGAAAGGGAAATTTAGATGTATTGATACTTAAAAATTAGTGATTTCCCCATCTAAATTCACATAATTTATTAATATTCCCATTACTTTAATCAATTATAAATACAAATTAATATTATCAAAAAACTAAAATGTCAGTTTTACCCTTGTGGGCTTCCCTTCCCTTCTCCTCTTCCCCATCACCTCCCTTTGCATCCAGTTCCCCATTACCTTCATTATTCCCATCTTAAAATATATAGCGATCAAAATGGTACTGTACTGGCTTAAGACACTTTCGAATGGGATGAGCATTTGATCTGATCCAGGATTATGGCAACAACAGGCCTAAGCAAAACCATCCATAAGACAATTGCTAACACTATCATGATTAACTTTCAAGCTTTGTCAGAAGTTCTTCTTGGGGACAGGTCCGATGCGGAAAAGAGGAGTGGAGGGGTTGCATAACTTACGGGAAGGAAAGGAGGCACAACAGTTAATAGATAAGGGTTAACTGGTCATTTAAGTTTTTTACTAATATTAAACTGTATTTTTAATTTATTAAAGTAAGTGATGGGATATTAATAACTTATGTGAGCATAGATGGGGAAATAACTAATTTTTAAAAAATGGAATTGGGAAATATCTAAATCTTAAAGTTATGATGGGTATATATCTAAATTTCTCTAAAAAAATGACTTCAACAGTAATGTGTAAATGTTTTGATCATCATTTGACAACAATAAAAGGTGTAAATAAGTTACTCAAGTGACATGATTATATAATAGAAGATATGCTTCCCCCCAAGTTACTGCTTTAGTGAAAAACAATTAAACCCTAAGTGATAAAAAATTGAACGTAAAGGGGGAAAAAAAACCGGGAGTGAACAAAAATAGAACCTTCAGTGAACCAGAATCAAACCCTAGATTGAAATTTATGTTGATTAGAAAACCCTAAGTGAAAAAAAATTGAAAGATAGGGGAAAAATAGAAACCCTGAGTGAACAAAACTATAACCTTGAGTGAACCAGAATCAAACCCTAGATCTTCGATTTATGTTAATCCGCACACTCAATTGAGTGGCCATCGTCCGTAACCTGCAGCCGTCGTCTCCGAAATGAGTGGCTTCCGTCAGCTAGTTTCGGATCTGCTGGTGGGTCAGCATTGGGCGACATCGATAATGAGGTAGTGCAAAGATGAGGGAAGGAGACCCCCAATTTTGCGTTAACTTAAGTATCGGCCAAATTTTGGGGGAAATAGAAGGCGGCATATTTTTGTTTTGGAGGGAAAGATGAACTTCTCTCACTGCGATGGGGGGAAAGTGAAATTTCAAGAACAGTTAACAGAGTAGCATCGGCTTCGTGCAGAACAAAGAACTCTGAAGATGAACTGCAAAATAACGTATAGTGCTCTGTAGTATTGATGTCTCATTATTAGACCTATAAATCCGACCAATTTCTGTACCAAAATCTGTGTTTCAAACCACCAAATCGTGTCTTTTACATTGAATATCTATAGAATGTGGTACTGCTGCGTTTTCATTCTTACTTTGCAGAAAACGAGCGAAATCAAGGAAGATTGTGAAGTTCTGGAACCATACACGCGGGCCGCGCCACATCCGAAGCGGGCCGCATCAAACCCTGACGCGACCACAGACGCGATCTCCATTTTACACATGCGAGGAACATAGACACACGGACCGCGTCCACTACACGCGGGTCGCGTGAGTCTATTCCGGAAACAAAACAGAAAAGGAAACAGAGGCTCAATGAAGGAAAGGTCGGCCAGAAAGGCTATATCAGGGGATTCCTTGCTACAGGGATTCTATTCTATTCTTTATTCTGCACTTTCAGAGAGCGGGACAGATTCTAGGATTTTGGGCTTGACGTCTAGCTTGGAGACGAAGTTGAGAAGCGAAATATGAAAGTTCTTCACGGATCTTCTTTGTATTTCGGGTTTTTTCATGACTATTTCATCTATCATTTGTGTTATTTGCTTTTTGACTATGTGTGAGTAGTTTACTTAGTTTCTAGGGTTACGATGTAGTTTGATACTTTGTTTTGTATGCATGTTGTTTGAATTTGTGTTGAATGTTAGTGTTTAATTGTTTGAGTAATATTTTAATTGCTTTGTTGAAGTTGATTGAATGATTCTTGATTGTCTACTGTTAGATGTCTATAGCATCTTTTCTAGTACTTTGGCCTTGATGTTTCTCTCAACCAAACTTAGTATTTGAGGTAGGTTTATGAGCCGTGAGGCGAGACCAAATAGTAACCGAGAGGTGAACTTTTCCACTTATCGAGAGGTAGTGGCTACCTTTAGTAAACCGGACAATTAACTTAGATTAAAAACCTAAGAAGGTGAAATTACATTTTCGATACCAGGTTTATTAAGCCAACAAATGAGAGTTGAGGTTTAGGAACATTAGGTTCGGTCAATGAATCCTTACACTAAAGAACAACGCAAAAACAGACAACTGCTACATTTACTCGAGGTCCACGCGGGCCGCGTATGAGAGTACGCGGGTCGCATCTTCATGCGGACCGCGTATGAAAGTACGCGGGTCGTGTGAATGGTACCGAGAGGCAAGGTTGATAATGAAATCGAAAACCCTGGAAACGCTTTTCTCTATCTGATAAAAACCAAACTTTACTTTCTGTTATTTTAATTGCTTCTGTTATTGAATTTAGGAAATTAAACAAACCAAATCACCCTTTTCCAACTTCTAGTACCTAATTGATTTAAGTAGAGTTCCAGATTTGATTTTGAACTGTCCTGTGGATCGATACCTGACTAGACTATACGACAGGATTGTGCACTTGCAGTCTTAGTCGGAAGTTAAATCAAGGTTTAAAAGCTACAGCTTGCTGTAGTGAAACTTTGTGATACACTTTTGTGCGAACAAGTATGTGAAAAATGCTCTGCGTATATAGAAAATTGGAAACCTGGATCTCTGACTGTGATGGACTTCAATAAATCTGGTGTTATTTCAAAGGGATAACAGGACCCTGTAACTCCGATCTCAGACGTTAAACTTTGTCGATATTAGTGCGCTTCAAAATATTTTTCCTTGAGATTCGCGTATGAAGAACTTTAAATGGTTGGGATAGGAATAACAGAGTTTTGTATCTGTTCAGAATAACAGCGGATTATATTGGTGATGGACAGATGTATTTGTGAGGGTTTCAATTTAATTTATTATGCTAAAACAACCTTAATATTTTAAAATGGGTCTAATGAAAATGATATTGTAAAATTTATACCAAAAGTATTGCTATAAAAATTGTGTTACATTATTAAAAATATTTAACACATAAAATTGTATAGTTGTACATGCATGTTTCATTAATGACTTGTGTCATACATTATCAACCATAAAACAACAACTCTTGATGGGTTATGTAATGAAGGAAAACACGTTAACGCGTCTTTATGCTGATCGGAACCGTTCAAACTAAAGACTGTTGCATTTATTTCAATGTTGGTGAGTTCGAGCTTATTTGATGTTCATTTGCACATCCATCCAAGCGACGGAATGTCGTAATATCGTAGGGCTACAAAGATTATACATCGGATCGAAGGTTATAACTGTTAGAACTCCCATTTTTTTTATTGTTAAGGTTCGTAGTACTAACTTGATCATTTAAAAAAAAATTAGACGTGATTTCATTGCAGATCGACCGTTGATTGGCCCTACAAAAATCAACGGTCCACAAGCATTGGCTCAATTTGAAGAGGCTAAAAATGATAAAATTCATTAAAAATGACAAAATGGATATGATTTGTAAATATAATATGTAGGGCTACAAGTAGGATATTTTTTTGAATTTTTTTCACATTTATTTTGGTACATGCATTACAATCAGATTATGGCTGTACACTACAGGCCGTATGATCTGTGATGAAGGGTATGCATTTATCAATGGATTCCTCCGTTTCAAGCACAGCAAACCAATGTCCAAATTCTCTGAGGTAAAGTAATATTTCTGATTACATCCGGGGATATGTTAGTCGTTGGATTCTTTAATATTGGTGCGGAATTAGAATCAGAAGGTCACGAGGTAATTTGGAGATAATGTTACCTTAGAGATCAATCCTGAAAACAGGTGAGGTGAGTGAATGTTACACCCAACTGCGCTGAATTATGTTGTTTGATCTGCTGCCCATCCAAATGAATAACACACATGACCACTTAAGATCACAACCGAATGAATTAGGTTGAGATTCGCATACTAAAAATTTGTCATCGGGATTTGCGTTATGAAATAGGGAAAGCATGAGATTAAGTTGTAGGTTCACCCGAACCCTTGTGGATAACAGCGACTTATTAGTGAGTCTCCCCTTCTCCAGAGAAAAGAGAAAATGACTTAGCATTTTTTTTGAAAATTTGGATCAAAGACAAATCGTCACACCACTCCCTCTTCTCTCCATCCCCACTCCACTTCTCAAAAGCACCCGACCATTTCCCTCTTCCAAATCGAAGGCTCTCTCCCGGATCCTCGTCTTCTAAGTATCGACCGTCGAGCTACGAAATCCGCCGCTCTCTCCCGAGTTAAACCCTACCACCACAGTGTTCTCAATCGATCAGAGAACACCCCCAAGAGCCACTCTCTTCACACTGGTCGGATCGACGATATCCGTGTAAGTAAAGCCTCATTCCTTTGGATTTTTTGTTTTGTCGATTGCTTGTCCGGTTTGGGGACATAAATATTGGTTTGTTCAATTTAGGGTTTAAGGCGGAATAAATCTCAGTTTGTTCAATTTAGGGTCTAATTTAGGGTTTAAATCTTGGTTTGGGGAAATAAATCTTGGTTTCTTCAATTTAGGGTTCAACGTAGGGTGTAAGCCGAAATAAAATATTGGTTTGGGGAATTTAGTACCTGCTCGGCAAGGCTCCTTTAGCCTCCTTTTCTCTTTAATCCTTACTAATCCATCCGAACAGGTTCGCCTTAGAGAAGATTTAGACATTTCCTTAGCGTCAGATTTAGAAAATGTAGTACCAGTTGGACATTTAGCACTGTGATTGTTCTTTTCTTTTTACCCCTTGAGTTAATAACTCACAATAAAATATTGTCTAATTTATTATTTTCCAATCTTGCCCTTGTCCTTTCCTCTGATTTAAAAACTGAGATCGAGTTGCATCCACCTTATTTTCTACTCAAAATAGTAATCGTATGTTCATGACTCTTAATATCTTCATGTTCATGTGTCCTCAGAATGTTATTGAAGTCCTAAAAGAAATCTCCTCTTTTTTTTAATCCACTGATCTAGCAAATTCATCTGAAAATCGGATGTGCAGTGATTGCAATCTCCTATTTTGCCAAATTTACTATCATGCCCGGCAAAAAAAAAATGAATTGCTTTCTAATTTTGATTGGGAATTCTTTTAGATTGATTTTGCACTAATTTCAAAGCAAACAGACGGACTGGATTTTGAGTAGAAAATTTTGTTAGTAACTCAAGGGGTAAGAAGAAAAGAAAACTTAGAGTTGAGGGATAAGAAGAAAAGAATAAAATAGCCAATATTTAAAGGTGAGTTAGTAACTCAAGGGGTAAGAAGAAAAGAAAACTCAGAGTTGAGGGATATGTTAGATATAACCAAGAGCATGAGGGTAAATAGAAAATTGAAGAAGTCTTTAAGGGTATCTAGAAAATTAACCCTTTCATATTTGTTATATATAGTACTGTTAGCTTTTTTTCCTTTTGCTCTTTTCTTTTAATTTTTGATTGTTCATATCAGGTCTGAATGTGTTCGTATCTTTTTCATTTTGCTTGTTGGTATACAACTGGTATATCTAGTGCTATCTTTTTACGATAGTTGTTTAAACTCAAGTGACATATTTCAATTAAAAAATGAGAAACAAAATGTTGAATAGAATATCACTAATTGGTTGAGTTAGTATGAGTTATATCCCTCAAATCTGATTTAACTCAAGTGAGAGAGAGACAAACTAATTGGTTGAGTTAGTATGAGTTATATCCCTCAAAATCTTGAATAGAATATCACTAATTGGTTGAGAAACAAACTCAAGTGACAGATTTCTATTTACCCTTCTACTCTTTGTTATATCCCTCAAATCTGATTTTTTTTCCTATTTAACTATAGAGTTAATTATTCACAATAAAATATGTCTAATTTAATTATTTCCCATCATGCCCTTGCCCTCTTCCTAAATGCATATGATACTTCCTCACCACCACCGATGTTCTTTCCATAGGGTTTAAGCCGATGTTCTTTTACTAATTAGACTTATTAATTAGTTCTTTCCTTTATCATTTCCTTCATTAGTTCTTTTTCCATATTCCGACAAACTAGTATTGTCAGACTTCAAAGAAAATAGGGGAGTGCTATCTTAAGGTCATTAGTCTCAGAGGTTTGAGATTTGACTATTTTATGTGTCAATTATACTTTACTCACGGTTACGCCATGTTTGGTACAACCCTTTTAATTGTTACTGACAAATGGTGTTTGTCTCACAGTAATATTAATGCATGTGTTATATTTGACATATTACATGGGTAAGGACGGTGATGCTCGCACAAAAGAGTTTGTGAAAAAACAAAGATCCCCGAGACTCAATCCGAGTTGCTACGCAAATGTCTCCCTACCACCAAGGCCTCCCCCAAAAACTCAGAGTATGCCTACCGAGCCGTCTGTCACAGAGCATGTACAACGAGTATTAAAGCCTGGTTACTGTGGGCCAGTGAGGACACGTTCGGGTGCCACGATACGGATCGGCCCAAGACCTCCTCGGGTAGTGGGGAGCGCAGACCCGAGGACACGTTCCCAGCCACCGGTTCAGACTGAGAAATCTGCTGCCCAGTCACCGTCAGCTACTCAGCCGGGGTCTTCCCCATCACCTCCTCGGGTAGTGGGGACTGAAGACTTGTCACAGACCACCGCCGAAGCACCGCAAACATCCCAGCCACAAGTTTTGGCTGGGAAACCAGGGTCTTCCCGGTCACCTCCTCGGGTAGTGGGGAGCGCAGACCCATCATAGACCAATGCTGCAGCAACACAAATTTCCCAGCCACTGGTTCAGACTGAGAAATCTGCTGCCCAGTCACCGTCAGCTGCTCAGCCGAGGTCTCCCCCATCACCTCCTCGGGTAGTGGGGACTGAAGACCTGTCACAGACCACCCCCGCAGCACCGCAAACATCCCGGCCACCAGTTCAGGCCGAGAATTCTGCTGCCTGGTCACCGTCAGCTGATCAGACGGGGTCTTCACGGTCACAGACCAAGGCCGGGTCACCAGATTCCCAGCCGCCGGTTCAGACAGAACCAGATTCGACCCGAGACTCGACATGGCCTTCGTGGGATGGTACTAGCCGGTTGCCAAACATGGAAAATTGGGAAGGTGGTGACCTCTCTCCTCCTCGGGGCTTTGCTGATCAGTCATCAGAACCATCTAACGAGCAATGTCAGGATGGTCAGTCAAGCGACCCACACTTTTATGTCGGGGTTGACGATGGCAGTAGGAGGTGCATATTCTTCACAAGGAGAAAAGTGATGTCCGGTGTGGGCGGGGTTGACGATCGCACCGTATTTCTTCACAAAGCGCCGAGCAAGTTCAGAGGTAGTGATATCAATGGCATTGATTGCTTTGGCATTTTTGTGGCCTTGAATTCGGTTCTTGCAAGCCTTTGATATTCGTCTTTATCTCGGTAAATTCGTTGGTATTTGTTAATTGGTATTGTTGCATGTGTTGAATAATCCAAGCCAATTGATTTGCTGTTCCTTGAGGGATATCACCTTGAGCCATTTGTGGTACCGGTGGCGGTTCATTGTGTACCGGTGGTTCTTCTTCATATGGATCCCAATATTGGTTTGGATGGGCATTTGGAACATTAATCCAATCGTTAATCTCCCGTCAGTCGGGTTTGTACATAGGTAGACCCTTTGATCCAACCATGTTTGGTTAAGACATCCACTAAATGGTGCGGTCATTGTTGATAAGATGGTTTGGAACCGTTATGCTATTTTGGCGAATCATGCGATGAATTACATGGCCGTAGGGTAGAGTGGCAACGGAGCTAGTATAGCAATCAATCATGTGGCGAAGAATGATATATGGGATGTTGAACCATTTTTCATCCCGGGAAATGAGATGCCGCAAGTAGTACATTGGATCCCACTCGATATTGGATTTGATCGTTGCCTTGGGAATGAGGATGTTGTTTACAAAGAGGAAAAGCAAACGATGTAGTGATGGGAGATTGGATGCATAGAGTGGTGCACCACCATGGTTGTATCGAGAAAACCAGGTTTTGTAGTGATCGGCGGGTTCTAAAGCTTGATCGGGCCAATTCCGAAGGAGATAGGTTTCTTCACCCTCATTTGACAAACTAAGCCAATTGGCCACATTTTCCAGAGATAGAACAATTTCTTGCCCGCATACATAGGATTTCACTAGAAAAGGTTCCTCGGAGAAGGTAAGGTTTGGAGTAGAAAGTTTTGGTGATCATGTCACTATATGGTTCATCGCAAGTGAGCAAGGATTCCCAAGGCCAATGGTTGATGTATTCGATAATTTTATTATCTTCGGGAAATCGAAAGGTAACCGAGGCTTTGTTAAAATAGTAACAATTAGACAACTTCCGATCTGAAAATTGTCCCGTGAAATTGGTATGAGCAATTGGATTCCGGAATAGGTAAGTGTTGGATCGATCAATCGTACTATCCGGTTCAATTTCAGTTCTACTTGACTGACCCGCTTCGGTTCGGGACCTTTTCTTTCTAAGCGCATTGAGTTTGGCAAGTTTTAGAGCCATGGATTTGAGAGAAAAATTGAATGTTACCGATTCGAGAATGAAGTACAAATCCGTGAAGAGAGCGACTCTACAAGCACAATGGTGAAGACGGATCGTCGATTGAGCGGTCGGATCGCCGGATTTGAAGAGATGGCTAAATGTAGGGTTTTGGTGGAGAGAGAGAGAAAGAGAGAGAAACTTGATTTTGAGAGAAGAAATGGAAAGAGGGTTGAGAGGAGAGAAGAGATCACTTGAAAATAGGTGTTTTGGTGGTTTGTGGTAGCCAAAATGGAGAAGGAAAGTGAGAGGTGGCGGAGAGAAGAGGTGAAAGAGAGAGAGAAACTGTTTAAGAAGAAGGGAAGAAATGAAAAATGTGTCGGTTCGCAGCAGGGTTTTAGAGGCGGCGCCGAAAACGTCTGGGAACGTTTGTCTCTGGTCTTTTGGAGATGAAAATTTAGATTTTGAATTTTAATTTGACAGACAAACGTTAGAACGGTTAGGAAAACGTCTACAACGTTTTGGGTGAATTTTCAAAGATGAATTATTTCAGAATTTTGAGAATTAAAAATAGCTAAATCGTTACGACGTTTGACCAAATGTTTCAGACGATTTGGTTGATTTTTGAGTTGTGAAAATTCGGTAGTCTGGAATACACAGCAACGTTCAAACGTTTTCTAAAACTTTCAGACATTTTAATATATTTTGCATTTGAGAAGGTTGAGCATTTTAGGACAGGAAGAAACTGTGAAAATGTTCTAACATTTGACAAAACGTTCTGAACGTTTTGCTTCTTTTCTCGAATGTGCATTTTTGAAGTTTTAGAATTGAGAAAAACATCCAGACGTTTTGTAAAACGTTCATGACGTTTTAGGTCATTTGGATAGATTTGAAGTGAGGTTCATAAACGTTCTGACTTTTTAAGAAATGTTTTGCAACGTTTCTCTCTGGCATTTTTGTCTTAAAATGAACTAATTGATTGCTATGCTCTCAAGAAATATGAGATGGGTATGAGATTGAAGTATTTCAGTCCTTAAGTTCAAGCATGCCTAATTTAAACCTTAATTCATTGTGTTGTTGAGCATTTAAGGGCTTGGTAAAAATATCGACAATTTGATTTTTGGTATCAATATGAATGAGTTGGACTTCACCTTTCTCAACATGATCCCTAATAAAATGATGCCTTATCTCTATGTGCTTAGTTCTAGAATGGAAACCGAATTTTTGGAAATCATAATAGCACTTGTGTTGTCACACATAATTGGGACTTTAAAAACGAATTTCATAATCGGTTAAGGTTTGGATCATCCAAAACAATTGTGTGCAACAACTACCAGCAGCAACATACTCGAATTTCGCAGTGGAAAGGGCAATTGAAGTTTGTTTGCGGCTCGACCACAAAACAAGTGATCCACCAAGAAATTGACATGTACCACTTGTACTCTTTCGGTCCATTCGATCTCCGACAAAATTGGCATCAGTATATCCTATCAAATCTAAGTCTGAGTGTTTGCCGTACCACAATCCCAAATTTTGAGTCCCCTTAATGTATTTAAGAATTCTTTTTACGGCTTTCAAGTGTAATTCTTTGGGATTTGCTTGAAACCTAGCACATAGACATACTGCAAACATTATATCGGGTCTACTAGCGGTTAAATAAAGTATACTACCTATTATAGCTCGGTATTGGGTGATGTCTACGGGTGTGCCGCTTGGATCCGAGTCAAGATTTGAGTTGATAGCCATTGGTGTTGGACTCGTCTTGCTCTCGGTCATTCTAAACTTCTTCACCAACTCCTTGGCGTACTTGGTTTGGCTTACAAATATGCCACCCAAAAGTTGCTTGATTTTTGAAGCCCCAAGAAGAAATTCAACTCACCCATCTTGCTCATTTTAAATTCACTACTCATAATAGATGAAAAACTCCTCGGCAAGTGCCGTATTAGTTGAACTAAAAATAATATCATTTTACCCCTTGTGAAAGGAAAATAATTCTACCATACCATACCTTCTGTTTAATCTCCCAATTTATTGTTTTTAGCAATTTGAATAATTTAGGGAGATTTGAAGCACAACTTTATGTTAGTTTAGCTTTAGGAATCCAAACAACATTTGAGTTGTTGTTTCCTTTCCTAAATCTACACTCTAATGAGGAGTGACCAAGCTTACAACAATAATTGCAAATTGTGAAGTTTGGCTTAGTACCTAACGCCGAACCCATTTCAAAACGAGTTTGGAAATGACCATTTAACTTTTGAGTTTGATTACAAGAAGTATTTGAAAATCTATTTGAAAACTTGGATGAAGAATTTTTCTTTTTGTGTGAATCAAATTTATCCTTATGTAGGAAAGTGATTCTTAATGTACTATTTCGTTGGATCCCTCTTTGTGAAACATTTTTATCCTTTAATTCATAAAACCATCCATCCGATTCCTTAAAGTAGATTTTGTTTGACTCTTGTGGTGTGAATGTATTTTTTGAATTATTATGTGTATTTTTACCCTTGTATTTAATATTATGTTTATCCATGAAGTTATTGCAATTGAAACCATATCTAACTCTATTTTGGTTATTTTTATCTTTTAAATCATTATTGTATTCTCTTTTCTCTTGAGATTTCGAACTTTTGGCATCAAGTGAATGATCCTTCTTATATCCAGAACCCGATTTATCATTTGGATATCGTCGTTTCTCAAGCATTCTATCCACTTCATCAAGATTAATAGGATTAGTGGATTCAATTTGAGACCTTAGAGCCAAATTTTTGGTTTTCAAATTTTGTACTTTCACCTTTAAAATTTCTATTTCACCAACATGTGATTGACATATGTTGGTCCCATTTGATTTTTGTAACTCCACAACTTTGGACTTAAGCTCAAAATGTTTGGATCTTAACTCTTGAATGATATCATCTTTTCTAAGTGATATCTTATTGGATTCATGAAGAAGGATTTTTAATCTAATTTCCTCATTATGTATTTGAATGCTTGTATCAATTATACAATCACATTCTTCACCTCCTTCTTCATCTATTATTTCAATTTCTGACTCATAATTATTACTCTCAAGTTCTAGTGTTACCTCTTTAGAGAGAATTGTTGAGTTTTCACTTGTATCATCCAACTCTATGTTGTTGTTCTCAACATCTACCATCATTGGACTCTCATTATCAGTTGCCATCAACACAAGGTTGAGATCTTGATCGTCCATCTTTGTCTTAATCCGTTTAATCTGAGTATTTTTTTTCATAACGATTTATTAGATCCTCCCACATTTCGTGGGCACTACTCATATCATCAATTAACATTCCAACAGATTCACTAACACTAGCAATTATATAATTTATTGCATAAATGTTATCTTTCTTTTCAAGTTTGGATTCAATGGTCAATTCATTTTTGTCATCAAATTTTGGTACAAACCCTTTTTCTACAATATCCCAAACCTTATGAAAGTTTAGGTAGTTGACCATATTTCTTTTCCAATAACTAAAGTTTTCGGTTGTAAGGCCAAAAATTAGGGGTTCCTTCACAATTCTATTTGGTGCCATTTTTCTAGATCGATAAAACTCAAATTAAGTGAGTCTTAATTTGAGTAGAACCTGCTCTGATACCACTTTGTTGTCCCTTATGCACCACTAATCTCAAAAACTAAAAATAATCGCAATTAAAGTAAAGTAGATGAGTTTAGAGAAATTTGACACAAGAGATGATAACGGAGTTCGGCTTAAAAATGCCTACGTCTCCGGGGCATCGCAACTGCTTCTCGGTGCGTCTTTCTATTACCCAAAGAGAAATGTTACAACTTGTGAACCAGTGAGCCCTTACAACTAACGGAAAGTCACACGGCCAACTTGTAAACCGGTGAGCCCTTACAATCAATGGGAAGTCACACGGCTAGTCCAAATAGAGAACAATGTCTCTAAGTTTGAAAACTCAAGAGAAACACTCAAAAGCTCACTCTAACCTAATCTAACTCAAGATTAGTGAAGTGGATTTGAGGTTGTTTGAGGGATATTGAAGTTTTTGTTCTCACAACAATGGTGGAACTTGAGCTCACAGAAAAATCGCTTTTTGAAAAGTTAGGGTCGGCTGTGTTTTTTTTTTTTTTGGAGGAGAACACTAAGGTTCTATTTATAGTGGCAGCTTTCAAATGAGCTATCTGCCATAAAACGTCCCAACGTTTTGTAAAACGTAGAAAACGTTTAGTTCAAAAATTCAAATTTCTGTGAGAGTTCCTAAAACGTTGCCAGACGTTTTTCTCTGGAAATTTATCGATCAAAATGCTATTTTGAAGTCTGAGAATTGAATTAAAATGTCCAGACGTTTTGACAAACGTCTACAACGTTTTAGAGCATTTTTCAGCTTTTAATCGATTAATTTCTAGATTTTTCACACAAATAAAATGTCTGAACGTTTTGTTAAACGTTCCAACGATTTGTCCCTGTGAATCAACATGAAAGCTACTTTACCAAATATAATTTTACAATTTAAATTCTTGATAAATAACTTGATGATTCTTCAGTTCAAGCACTCTATATTGCAATTCCAATCGTCTTGAACCTGCATGCTTTCTAAAATAGAGAAAATCGTAAAATTCAATAATTGTATGTTTTGCAAATTAGTCAAATAGACTAAAAGATAATTTCTTGAAACAACAAATTTATTGTAATATAGTGTAATTCAACATAATTTCAAGTAATCTAGTGTATTTTAGTATAAATATGCTAATTATAAATCAAAAGAAGTAATCTAACAAATAATTTAAACAAAAAATTTAAATTTTCGGTGTTAGATTTCATTATTTTGGTCTTCATAGTGTCTCTAAAAAAAGAAGAAGAGAAAACCGGTCATTTTATGGCTGGTTTGGGCATTTTTGGCAAAAGTCGGGAATTTTGGGTATAAATATTAATTTCTAATTAACTTTGGATATTAATAAAAATGTCGGGTTCAATCGTGATCATGTTAAATATGACTAACATTAATTTTAATTTTATACACATGCATAATAAAATATGGTAATTGGAAACCTGTGAAATATTTTGCAAAGTAAAACCCCCTCTTTACTTCGGGCCATATTTTCATTTTTGAAAATCCAACAACCGATCTGAACCGTTCAATATGTTCTAAATATTGAAATGTGCTTGCAGACTAAATTTTACATTTTTGTGAATTTTTTTACTATTTATTAAGCCACTTTGAAAATCGCTGATCCACTGTGAACAGTAAAAAACAGTAAAATTTTCTGGACCACCGGATCAGCAATTTTCAATGTGGCTTAATAAATAGTAAAAAAATTTCCAAAAAATGTAAAATTTAGTCTGCAAGCACATTTCAATATTTAGAACATGTTGAACGGTTTGGATCGGTTGTTTGGATTTTCAAAATACAAAAAATGACCCGAAGTAAAGAGGGAGTTTTACTTTGCAAAGCACAATAGCCCATCTCTCTCTCTCTCTCTCTCTATATATATATATAGAGATGAGCTATGGTGAGACATGGAGTAAAATCAAGTTTTTACTCCATGACACTATATTTCCATTTTGAAAATCCAAACAACCGATCCGAACTGCTCAACATGTTCTCTATATTGAAATGTGCTTGGAGACCAAATTTTACATTTTTTGGAATTTTTTTACTATTTATTAAGCCACTTTGAAAATCACTGTTCCGGTGGTTCAGAAATTTTTATTGTTTTTTACTGTTCACAGTGGATCAGTGATTTTCAAAGTGGCTTAATAAATAGTAAAATAATTCCAAAAAATGTAAAATTTAGTTTGCAAGCACATTTCAATATTTAGAACATGTTGAACGGTTCGGATCGGTTGTTTGGATTTTCAAAATGCAAAAAATGACCCGAAGTAAAGAGGAGGTTTTACTTTGCAAAGCACAATAGCCCATCTCTCTCTCTCTCTATATATATAGAGAGAGAGAGAGAGATGAGCTATGGTGAGACGTGGAGTAAAACCAAGTTTTTACTCCATGGCACTATATTTCCATTTTGAAAATCCAAACAACCGATCCGAACTGCTCAACATGTTCTCTATATTGAAATGTGCTTGGAGACCAAATTTTACATTTTTTGGAATTTTTTTACTATTTATTAAGCCACTTTGAAAATCACTGATCCGGTGATCTAGAAATTTTTACTGTTCACAGTGGATCAACGATTTTCAAAGTGGCTTAATAAATAGTAAAAAAATTCCAAAAAATGGAAAATTTAGTCTCCAAGCACATTTCAATATAGAGAACATGTTGAGCGGTTCGGATCAGTTGTTTGGATTTTCAAAATGAAAATATGGCGTAGAGTACAAACTTGTTTTACTCCACGTCTCACCATAACTCATCTCTATATATATATATGTAGAGTGAGCCTATGGTGCTATGCATAGCAAGGATGGCTAGTGTACTACGGCTCAATATGGTACTTTTTAAAATCCTAACGGTCGATCCAACCGTTCAATGTGATAATCATATGAATATATACTTGCAAACTAAATTTTATATTTTTTCGAATTTTTTTACTATTTTTTTAGATAGGTAGAATTTTGATGGTCCAGAATTTTCAGAAAACACTGATTTTTCTACCTATCTAAAAAAATAGTAAAAAAATTCGAAAAAATATAAAA
>SWLB01000128.1:0-23383 GCA_011114355.1 Carex littledalei | reverse complement strand
AGGATATGAGGAAGTCCATGGAAATGTCAAATTGCTTGGTGGCCTGTCATCATTGCTCAATCTCTGACAGAGATATGGAGGAGTCCATGGAAAATGTCAAATTGCTGGTGGTCATCCTGCTCAATCTCTGACAGAGATATGGAGGAAGTCCATGGAAAATGTCAAATTGCTTGGTGGTCATCATTGCTCAATCTCTGACAGAGATATGGAGGAAGTCCATGGAAAATGTCAAATTGCATGGTGGTCAATGTTACAAAGAATGGAAATCATTCTTCATGTGTGCGTGCTGGCATATGTGGAAACGAAGAAATGAGATGATATTCTCTAGCCAAACTACCTCAACACGTGTGTTGGCAGAGTGAATTATACAGGATGGCAGGCTGTAGCTGAAATTTCGCAACACTGGTACACGGCGCTTAATGGGTACCAATTTGCTAGCGGATCCGGATTGATGAAAAAAAAAAAGATGAAATGATGTCTCAATGTGCCTAGATAACAACGGGGCATTGTTGTTACTGTCTTTGTTTTGTTTTTGCTGTTACTGTCTACGTGTTGGAAGTCATAGGGAGAGAACTTGGGGTGGTAGCGGATGTGCAGGGGAAGGAATGGGTGAATTTGGAAGGGGAAGGGGTAATTTTGGAAATATCAAAATATGTTTTATTATACAATATTTTTCAGAATAATTTTAATTAAAAATATGTATATTAGATGTACAACTTGTGACAATTTCATAATTTAATGATTTTAGAGTGGCAAATAACTAATTTCATATTTTGGGGTGACAATTTCTAATTTTCATGTTTTGGAGTGGCATAAAAACCATTTTTGTAATAAAATTTGTTGCAAGAAGATAACATTTCTCGTTTCTCAAATTAATGAAACTTGGAGGCTGGACCTCCAATTTTTCTCTCAAAAAAACATTTCTCGTTTCGTGTACATGTGCAATTCAAAACACCAAATTTACAAAAAATCTTTTGTTGGTGTACGACTCATCACAACCACAAATTTTTTTATTAACAATTGACTCGGTTCGATTGGCGGATGGTTCGAGCCTTGACTAAAGTCAAACTTCGCTGGACCCCATGCGTCAGTATCACCTCGTGACACACATTTCCGCTTGGGACCCACGCATTGAACGCCTTGTTGTGATCCATTTTTGTGATGGCTTTAAGGAATTCTTTTGAAGGAAAAAGACATTCATAAGAGAACTAAAATCCAATTATACTGGATATTGATTTTGGTCTTGAGGATTAACATAAAAAATTTGATAAATTGTTTACATCGTCAAATCAAAATATTAAATCGGTTTAAGATGACGTAAAATTAGTTTTAAATGGTCTGAATTAAATCATCTATTTGGTAGTGTAACTTATTTCGTCTAAGAATATGCTGTCAGTAAAAAAAAATATTTTAAAATCATCTCTCCTGCTTAATTTAAATTAAAGTTATATAAAATAAGAACAGTTTGAGTCTGCCTAACTTGATGTATGATCAAACGACGAATTTAAACTGTTGAAATCGATTTACTTCACGAGTGATGTGTTTAGATACAAAATTTTGAATTTTTTTAATTTGTTAAGTACGAAGTCAAGCTGTAAAAAAATGATGAAAAATGAATGCATTACCTATAAAATTTTATTTTTTATCAATTTTTTTACCGCTTGACTTTGTACTAAATAAGTTGGAAAATTTCAAAATTTTGTATCTACACGCATCACTCATGAAGTAGATCGGTTTCAACAGTTTTAATTTGTCACTTAAAACCAATCTAATAGATTTTGAAATTATACCCGCCAAGCTTTCTTGATAAACATAGTGTACACTAGCTATACTCCAATTATAAAATGGCAGATTGCATAATAACAATAAAAGCGTTTTATGAACTGTTAATTAATTGTTAATGGCGTTGTTTGATTTGAAATATACTACATACATTGGTGTGTCAACTTTGGACTTTAAATTGGATAACATTTTCAAGAATCATTAATTGGATAAGATTAATATATGTAGCACACACCAAATTTTATTGACCAACATAGTTTTAGAAACTTTTTTAATAGCAAATGTACGTATGTACTTGATAATTGGTTTATTTTATATGCAATTATACATCATTTAGCTAATGGTTATCATCATGGGAAAGAGGCGTTCCAACGGAAACTATTTTATAATTTAAATAAATTGTCCGCACAAATATTAAAATTAATCCAACGGCTCTAAACTAAAATTGGATTAAATTAGTCTGATATCATCCAAAATTTTAAAAATACTCTCATAAAAAAAATAAACCAAAAGATCACAAATTTTTTCAAAATTTCATAATTATCAGGACTGCAATTTCACGTTGCAGATCCATTATTGGGACCTGCAATGTGACATGGCGGACCCATTATGGGGTCATAATGGGTGTCCAGTTAACACATTATGGGGGACCGCAACGTGAAAGGAGGTCCTATTCTTAGAGTTAGCAATGTGAAATTGTGGGTCCTGGTATTCTGAAATTCTAAAAATCAGTAATCTTTTTCTTTGATGAGGATATTTTCAAAAATTCGGGATACCATCATAACCTCGGGTCCTATGTCATAAGTAGTATATACGTTTTTATGTTGGAATTAAAACTGTTTTCGTGCTTGCCATTGCAATTAATTGTGTTCTATAATTAAAGGATTATTTGTTAGTGTACAACTGAAAAAAGAAGCAAAAGAATTTGAGGCCAGTTTATTTGAAATTCAAATGGTACAATCAAGACACGCCGTCTGTCATAAATCTGTATTTACACTCTTTTAGTATAAGTTAAACGTTTACTTGTTTATAATATTTAACATTTTAAAAAAAAATCAATATTTAGTGTACAGGCAAAAGAAGATGTCCTCTGTGTGAAATGTCACTGGTATAAAAAAATATGATATAGGAATTCTTTTTATATATATATATATATAGAATTGAGCTATGGTGAGACGTGGAGTAAAACAAATTTCTTTTTTATATATATATCATGAGGTCCACTTACAACAATTTTGAGTTACAACAACCATTTTTTCATTTCAAAGTCCAAATTGTCGATCCAAACCCTTCAACATGATTATCTAAATAAAATGTGCTTGCAGATCAAATTTAAATTTTTTGAATTTTTTTACTATTTATTAAGATGGGTACAAAATTCAATGGTCTGAATATGACTATTTTTGTAAAATACTTAATAAATAGTAAAAAATTCAAAAAAAATGTAAAATGTGATTGCAAGCACATTTTATTGTGGAGATCATGTTGAACGGTTTGGATCGACGATTTGGACTTTGAAAATGAAAAAAATGGTTGTTGTAACTTTGTTGTAACTCAAAATTGTTGTAAGTGGATCCCTCCTCATATATCATATGCAGTACATTCGTTCTCAACTCACAATAAATCGTAGAGATTTTTTGAATTGGCAATAATGTCAGAAAAAAAATCAAGTTATCTAGATAATCTTGAAAAAACATATAATACTTTTTTTTGTTATTCCGTAATAGTACGTACTATGCCTACGGGCAAGTCAGTTTGCAAAAAATACAATTTATTTCATCTTAATTACTTGTATGTTACGTTACGTTTGACAACTTAAATGTGGAGTAAGGATTTACTTAATTCACTTCTTATATATATACTACTTCCCAACCAAATATAATTAACCGCCTATTAATTGGTTGTGAAAAAAGTATTACTGTATACAATGGAAAACTCTTAACTCTTATATATTGTCTTCAAATATTGAAAGACTGCACTGCATATGATAAATAAATATATAAGCACTGCATTGCTGAAGGTAAATATGTTTTTTTGATGGTCGGTCAGCAAGGCTGACGACAATATATTAATTAAGAAAAAAGTTATTTACATGTGGCCCTATAACGAAATGAGTACTCTAGCTAGCAGTAATAGCCACAATCATTTTACATTTGTGTTGTGAATTAACTAATTCAGACTGTGGGTTGTTCAGTGTGGAAACAAATCTGCTGCGCTTCCAAAGGATCGCAGGGTCCCTGCGATTCTAATCCTAACTGTTCTTTAATTGGAATGCATGAATCTCAAAAGAAGTTAGTGCACAAATCTCGAAGCATATACATGGTTGGGATTGGAATCGCAGCAGATTTATTTCATGTTCAGTGTAGACAAACTTTTTTCAAGGTTAGATAACAACTCGATTACACATAGACCTATGCTAGGTTTTCAAAAATCCAGAAGTAGGCATACCCCTGGTACCCCTAGTTCATTGTGGCTTCACAACTGGGTAACAATATATTTATATTTAGATCCGAACCGTTTGATCAAAATCTAGGCCAATCTGACTCTAGATGGAATGCACGGAGCCCAGGGGCAGATTGACATACAACATGACCCCCATTAATTTTTGAAATTGTTTTTATATATAATTTTGTATATATTTAGAGTAAAATGCTATGGGATATTTAAATATTATGTCCATGTGCAACAAACCAAGCATTCACATGGAGGGAATATTTCGAATACATAATAAGTCAACTCGAGGCACGCGGATACGAGGTGTATTCATTTTATTTTGTTTAATTAATTCATAGTTTATATATATGGCGCACTTCTAATTAAATGCTCATTAATATTTAGTTCATTAGTCAAATTGAAAGACAGATCTCGAGATCTACTGAATTCATTTGTATAATTCAGTTTATTTAATCGAGTACAGATCTATCTGCATCCAGCTCCTCATATGTACTAAATAAGAATGGGAATTATGACTGACTAACATAGTTGTTGAATGATGAAATAATCTATCTTCCACTTCTGACGAATTAATTAATTAAGCTACTTCCTAATTAACATAGTTGTTGAATGACGAAATAATCAATTTTATTTTTTCATAAATAATCACAATTAGTTTGAATAGTGGTTCAAATTGTATATTTCGAAATCTAAACAAACACAATTTAATAATGTAATAAAACAAACACAATTTAAACAAGCACAAAAACAAAAATTAATTAAACAAACACAACAAAATAATAAAAGTAATTAAACAAGTATAATTAAATTAGCAACACTAATTAATTTTAATAAATTAAGCTAATTTTAATTCACTCATTTAAATTTTACTATTACATCTTCTATAAAAAAGAAAAAAAAAAGCCAACATCATAACAAATTTCCCATGCATTTTCCGAACACCTATATTCTAAAAATTTTCATAGGTTAAATGACTTTGGTTTTGACAAATGAAATTTTCATTCCCACATCAAAAAATTTCATTCCCACAAAATTTCCGTGTTGCTGAGCAGGCTATAAATCATCAACATATCTAATTATGATCATAAATTTAACAAGGTTGCATAATCGGAATCAGGGAAAGGCCTTGCGGACACCCAAAAAATTCAGTTGGCACATCTCGCATTGCTTGTAGCACTGTCCTAACTGTTCTGCTATTTCTGTCATAGGATCACATGTGCCTCTTACGACAGAAATAAAACCCCTAAAATAATGGAATTTAGTAGAGATGCAGTTCAAGACCTCCTCTTCATAGTCCTCAAAAGAAATAGCAACCTGGTTTGACAAATTCACGAGAAATCAATGCTTAAAATTGCAAAATTGTTTGATCCTAAAAAGTTGAAATTTTAGTTATTTGAACAAGGATGCCACTTAACTACAAAATTGGTCCATTAAGATGTCAACTATATTTTAATTGAACAGAATACCACAAAGTAGGAGATAAAAACCCACAAAACAAAGTTCATGATTGAATTCTATGTTTAAATTCATGAATTTTGGTATATAATGCGTCTCCTAACTCAAAATGGTTGAAAAGTTATATAATCAGCAGTTCATGATTGAATTCTATGCTTATACTGTAGTTATCTCAGATCTGAAGTTAAATTCCCCTATAATTTGGTTGTCACATATTATCTAATATCTAGAGCAACAAGATCTTATTATACAGTCAAACTTAAAAATAATAATTAATGATGTCTAGCTACCATATACCATGCACTCGTGGACATATATCCAAGTTTGAAGCAAAAGTAGAACATTTTGGGGTTTCATATGTTTTTTCAGCCACTTGTTTCTGCTATACTAAAGGCATGCACCTTTTTGGATAATGAAACTGACTATTTTTTACTTGCTATCTGATTTGTTTGTGCAGACCGACTTCAAATGGGGCCGGGAAGTAGCCTCTACCATCCCAAGTTTGTACCAACCTTTTCTTTGCTTTCTTTTCTTTAATCTTTCTATGGCTTCCTAGATACATGTTTCTATCTTCCGAGTTAACTTCTGTGTGTATGATCCAGCAATTGGGTTCAATGTGGAGACAGTACAATATGATCTAGGTATGCAATTTTCTTTTTCCTCTTTTCTTCTTTTCTTCGTTTGCTAGATGTCTATTCCAAAAAAAAAATTATTTGTGCTGCAAGCTCACAGAAGTTTCCGATCGACGCCCTTCTGTACAAAGAAAGTCATTCGGGAGTTGGGACAAACAACCATTTATTTAGATTTTATTTCAATTTATTATGGATTATTGAAGTTCAGCTTTTGAAAATATAAAATCGGTTATTTAAAATGGCAAAATTACTTCTAATACCCCTCTGCATGAATGAAGGCATTAAAATACAAATAAAATTCCAAAAATCATAAAAATAAACATGATTAAGATTTATATCCTCCTCCATGATTATATGACAGAATTACACTTATTCCTTAACAAAAATTAATAAGAATAGAAATTAAAAAAGCATTGTATCATGAACCTCATATAACACTTCATGCCTTAAAATCGTCTCTAAGCCAAATTGAATGTTGTACAATCTTCAAAATCATTATGGGGACTTAAAGAACTAATTTAGTCTCCAATTTGATCTTTAAACCTCCATACCGAGTTCTGATGCCAAATTGGTATGAAACCGAGAACTTAAATTGCAAAATGTCTCTAATCCTTTGTGAAACCTAAAATCAATGCTACATATGGCTTCTGTGCCTTAACACGATGGTAAACGGTCGATCAATTGAAGAAATCAATGCTACATATGGCTTATGTGCCTTAACATGATGATAAATTGTCGATCATATGGCTTCTGTGCCACCGCCGGCAATCACCAGCCCCGACACGAGGTGCATATCCCTCCTGACACCAAGGCGATCGCAACCATACCTTCCTCCACCTCAGCCGTGATCAGAGCATCACCGGAACCCAAAAACCTAACCCGGGGATGAAATCCCAGTTCATATCCAAATTGAACGAAGATTGAAGCAATTCGGATCATCCGATTGGGGCGCCAAAGATGAAAATTGAATAGATAATGCGAATCTTAATGCAATAACCAATCTGACGGACTAAGTTTAAACCGAGGCCCAACGGACCTCTGTCTTGAGGGGCCCCCATCTGTCAGCAAACCCAATTTAAACATAAAATGTCTTGACCGAATCTCAAAGTTGAACCCAAGGCTTAGTACCAATCTCAAAACCCTTAAAAATAGTCTATTCTAATAAGATAAAAAGTTTGGATTCACTATTCTAGTTATTCTAAGCCAACCACACACCGAATAGGCTATTCCGAATAACTTAATCCCAAAAATAGTCTATTCTTTTGTATTCTATCTAATCAGCAGTTCACCACCCTCATTTTTTATATGTTTCTTTAAGGTCCTTATATTCAAGAAATTCTAGGCATTTATCATTATCTGCACCAAACGAGAAACCCATCTTCATACATTTCTATATTGTTTTTCCTTGGTTAAATAAAAAAATTCATCTTTCTTTGTCTTCTCTTCCAATTTTCATCGGTATCATGGTTGGGACCACCATGAACCTGTGTGCCAACTGGAGAAAATTAGTTTAAAACTAAGCTAGTTACGTTGAAGGGATTTTAAAATTAGTTCAGATCTATCTATCTGCATCCAGCCGCTCATATATATGTACACTAAATAAGAATAGGAAATGACTAGCTAACAGAGTTGTTAGATAGTGAAATAATCTTCCCCTTCTAGCGAATAAATTAATTAAGCTACTTCATAATTAACACAAGCATATTTCATAAGTAACAATTTCATGTATATATTTTCAAAATTTCACAATTACGTATGTTTGTCTCTAAAATACATAATATTATTGTTGAAGTCAGCACCAAATTAAGGCCCAAGCCCATCAATTAATGTATTCTAGAATATTCAAGAAATAGTTTACCGACATAGCAAAGTCGGTAATAACAAAACCTATATGGAATTCACTAGAAACTACTTAGAAACAATATGTATTAACTAGAACTTACCTTAGCCGACATTAGAGACATATAAATAGGAGATGGAGGCTCATGATGTATGTGTGTTCGTGAGTGTGTGAGAAATTAGAGTGAGTAGTGAGTGTGAGATAGTTGTGTAGAAGATATATATTGTAGTACTCTTCTCTTAGTATTAGAAATAAATTTATTATTCAACAAGTGGTATCAGAGCCAGGTTAGGTCCTGTTGGGTAGAAGGTTCGTATAACCCGTGAGTCTGTTGTTGTGTCAAAGGTCTTGTTGGCTAGGAGGTTTGTGTAACCCAAGTCCGTCGTGGTGTCGAAATGTCAGACTTGAGTGGCATGTGTGGTCTGATCGAGAAGTTGAATAATTATAATTATAGAGACTGGCGTACTTGTATCAAGTCATATTTGCAGGGTCAGGATTTGTGGGAGATCGTGGGTAGTAATGAGATCGAACCGCCACCGAATTCAATCCAAGCTTACAAGAAGTGGAAGGTGAAGGCGGGCCGAGCGTTATTTGTGCTGAAGGCTACGGTAGACAAGAGCCTACTGTCTCACATTGAAGATGTGGAGACACCAAAAGAAGCATGGGATGTCTTCGCCAGAAAAGTAGTAGCTTGGATTGATTCCTCGAATTGGTTAAAAATTAACCATGTCTAGATTGTAATTAATGTTTACGTGTAGAAATTAATGCACACTAAATGCTTATAATACTTTTTGACCGACTGTAGAGATTTTTTGAATTGCAATAATGTCATTGTTGACCGACTGTAGAGATTTTTCACACTAAATGCTATTGTTGACCCGACCGTAGAGATTTTGAATTGGCAATAATGTCAGAAAAAAAAATCAAGTTATCTAGATAATCTTGAAAAAACATATATATACTTTTTTTTGTTATTCCGTAATAGTACGTACTATGCCTACGGGCAAGTCAGTTTGCAAAAAAATACAATTTTATTTCATCTTAATTACTTGTATGTTACTTTACGTTTGACAACTTAAATGTGGAGTAAGGATTACTTAATTCACTTCTTATATATATACTACTTCCCAACCAAATATAATTAACCGCCTATTAATTTGGTTGTGAAAAAAGTATTACTGTATACAATGGAAAACTCTTAACTCTTATATATTGTCTTCAAATATTTGAAAGACTGCACTGCATATGATAAATAAATATTATAAGCACTGCATTGCTGAAGGTAAATATTTTTTTTTTTTGATGGTCGGTCAGCAAGGCTGAACGACAATATATTAATTAAGAAAAAAGTTATTTACATGTGGCCCTATAACGAAATGAGTACTCTAGCTAGCAGTATAGCCACAATCATTTTACAAATTCAGAGCCCTCATATCCCCTAACCCTCCTTTGACTACCGCTGGAGCCCAAAATTGATATCGAGGATCGTATCATTAATCAATATGTATATTGGCTTGCTCTTTCTACGAACAACCTTCTGTTTCGTTCCCTCCAGATTGCCCACACGCCGGCCGCCCAAATTGTATCCCATAGACCTTTTGCACGCTTCGATAGAACGGATCTGCCCAGAGTCCACGCTTCGATGATATTCTGGGCCGACGTCGGACCCAAATTGAAATTGTTGCGCAGCCCAGTCCAGAACCGAATCGCATATGGGCAATCCCATATTAAATGGTCCCTTGTTTCCCGGTCCGTAGAGGTGCATAAATGGCATCCTTGTTGTACGTTACCACCCCCTTTACAGTTAGTATTTCCTGCGTGAGTATTTTGTTTTGCCAACATGAGCCAAATAAAAATTTTAACCTCTGAGGTGCCCGTATCTTCCATAGTCGTCTGTGGAATTCGCACGATATGCCCTTGTTGTGCATGAATCTGTATGCCGAGGCGCAGGAAAAGTCACCTGCGGGAGTCCATCGCCAGTAAATGCGATCTATTGTCTCAGTGGACACTCTAAAAAACGGAAGCTGCTTGGCCAATTCGTCGACGAAAAAGGAATGTGAGGTAGTTAGTTGTTCTGGTGAAGCGATGTTATGCAGTCTTCTCACCGCCGCAGGCCACAATGAATCAGGTTTGGTAGCTAATAGCCATATCCACTTTGTTAATAGAGCCTCATTCTGACATTCCAGATCTATGATTCCCAGACCCCCGTTTGATTTTAGAGAACAGACTGTCTCCCAATTGACCAAGCAGTTAATACCTCTGCAAATATCTCCCCCTTTCCATAAGAAGCTCCGCCTCATTTGATCAATGTGTTTGAGTACTCCCTTTGGTATTCGCAACGCCTGCATGTAGTGGAGGGGGATGGCCGATAAAACCGACTTGATTAACACCAGCTTCCCTGAAGGTAAATATTTGAAAGGACTGCACTGCATATGATAAATATTATAAGCAGTACTGCATTTCTGAAGATAAATATTAATTGTGTGGTGCAAGACAATATTACACAATTAAGTGACACGCACCAAAGAGCAGGTTTATTATATTGAAGAATGGGCCTCTTTCTTCGACGGTGTTTGGAGAATGGGAATCTTGATATTCGGATCGAAAGGTGCTGCGCTTCTCAAACAGTATTAAAAATTTAATATCATGCCAAAAAATTATACAATATATATTGTGCCATAACACAACTGCAAATATCAACTATAAAGAATTCACAAGTCATAACTGAAATCTATTCAGTCCAATTCTAGTGAAAATCACATTTGGTGATCCTTTCACCAATTAATTAAGCACCCATTAATTGTTGTGTGTGTGTGTGGGAGGGGGAAAAGGGGGGGGGGGGGGGGGGGGGGGGGGGGGGGGGGGGGGGATGGGGAGTGGGGTTTGGGAAAAACATAAGTTGGACAAAATGCAAACAAAATGCAAACAAAATGCAAAGAAAGCTACTTATTACCTCAGAAATCTCTTGTTCTTGCTCTTGAAAAAGTAATAGTTGTACAAAATTGACGAAATTTACAAGATTGCCTTTTGTCAAGTAATAATGCTAACTCGCTGTTTGCGACCAATTATAAGATGGCAGATTGCAACAATAGCAATAAAAGCGTATTATTTATTATGAAACACTGGTAATGTTTAATGGCGTTGTTTGATTGACATATACTATATAAAATTGGTGTGTCAACTTTGGACTTTAAATTGGATAACATTTTCAAGTATCAATTAATTGGATAAGATTAATATATGAAGCTCACACATGAAACTTTTCAACAGCAAATGTACATATGTACTTTATAAATTGGTTTATTTAATTTATATGCAATTATACATCATTAAGCTAATGGTTATCATCATGGGAAAAGGGGCGTTCCAACGGAACCTATTTTAGATTTTAACAGGCGATTTTAAAATTTAAATAATTGTCCGCAACAAATATTAAAGTTAATCGAACGGCTCTAAATTAAAATTGGATTAAATTTAGTCTGATACCATCACACAATTTTAAAAAAATACCCTCATAAAATAAATAACCAAAAGACCACTGATTTTTTAACATTCCAAAATTACCAGGACTGCAAGTTCACGTTGCGGATCCATTCTTGAGGCCCGCAACGTGAAATGGCGGACCCATTATGGCAAAATGGATATTTTATGAATTTCAAAATGAAGTATAATATAAATTTGGTAAATATGTGAGTTTTTTACAATTTAGAAGGGTGAATATGATTATTATGAACTTTTGAGGGGGATATATGTAATTTTGAGATTTTTAAGGGGTTGACATGAAATTCGCCTATTTGTTTCTTCAAATTTGATGAAAAAGAATGCAAATTATTTCTTTTATTTTCTTTTTCTCTCAATTAATGGGAAGACTGAAAGGTGCTTAATCATAATATAGCAAGGGAGATCGTGATGGCAAGTAAGAATTATAGATTGTTGATGTAACTTCTCCTAATTAATTAATTAATTTAAAAGAGTTTTATTCTCTTACATTACAGTGGACACAGAGAAAACTATAAAAGTGTTAAAAAGAGTTTCATCTTCTTCTTACAAGGAGCAGAGGAACATACCGAGTTGAGTCAATATTAAACTTGCTCCTGTTTATACAAATCAAAATAAAATCAAGCAAACAAATGACGAACTTGTTTTCGAATCAATCTCCAACAAATTTCAAGCTAACAAATTTATTTGCGGAGCCCTACTTGTAGTTCTAGGTGTCTCGGTCTGATGTAATTACCAGACAGAGTAAGTAATTAGAACGGCCCAATAAAAAACAACTATTAGAAGAGATGAGCTTTATTGTGGGCTTACGGCCCATTAGAAAACATGAGAGACGCCAGTATCAGCCAAACCAAGGTTGCATTACACAAAACCCAAATAATAAGTATACTAACGCGCATGACCAAATGTTGAGAATTATACTAACGCGCATGACCTAGAAATTGTAAGTATTTATATAACCAGCTACAAATCAATATCCATAGATACAAAATGATATCTTAAATATGCATGTATTGCAGCAAATTAACATCAAAATTAAATTAATAACTATTAATATTGATGATGATTCTGATGATCATGATCATGATGACGATGAAAAATATAATTACATAAAAGAAAAAAATCAGAACAATGAGAAAACAGCAGGTTCAATTTGTCCTTGAGGGCAATTAAGGAAAACTCAGTGAAAAATTAAGGGGGGAACGTCAGTATCTAATCGTTTAATGGTGGACGAAGGAGGTGGAGAAAAGGGCACAACCCAACTTTTTCTTATTTGAATCATTTATAATCCTTTGAATTTATAATCTTTCACAAGTCAGCTGATGATCAGGCCGATGATCAGAGGTCTGTTGCTCAGCAGGCAGCTGATTCGAGAATTTACCTTGTAAAATGCGTCACCGGATCGATTATGGTTCTCCCTTCCAGGTTTTCTGGTTTTACCAAAATTTTGCATTGGACCTGGCATGTAGTAACATTGCTTACAATTTATGATTGATGAATAACGAACTAGTAGTGGGCCGGGTGCATTGCAGAATATAAAAGATTGAAAATGACTGAAACTATATATGTATTCAAATTACATTAGCTAAATAAGTACTCCAATAGTATTACAGGAAGAAAAATTAAACATCAAGATTGAAGAATAATACATACTTTCTTCAGGAATATAAAAAAAGATAAAGAACTACATTTATCAAGTAATAAGCAACTCACATTACAACTAAATTTCATAATTACTCCCATTATATATTATAACTAAAAGCCTTCTTTTGCCGAGAAAAAAATTAGATGATGGCTGTGTCTGTTCAATTTCTAACGTGGAGTAGTATGTACCCTACGTGCCTCTCCTCCAAACTTTGCGACGTCAGAGGATGTTTTTGCTGTTTGTCGGACCGCCACAAGATATCGAGCTGTACCTCCAATTCCCTCATTGACGGCCTTTCATCTCCTTTTAATCTCAGGCACATTTCTGCAAGCTTGGCAACGGATTCGAGTTCTGTTCTGTGCTCCTCATTCACAACTTGGGGATCCAGAATCTCCAAAAGACGGTTTCTCCTTTCATAGCAGAACAAAAATCTCCAATGAGATTACCCCCTTCAAACAACCTAGAGGAGAATAAAGGCTTTTTTCTTGTTAGCAATTCAGCTAGAACAACACCAAAGCTGAATACATCACTTTTCTGGGTTAACCGGGCAGTGGAATGGTACTCCGGGTCCAAATACCCGCGTGTGCCTTGGATAATTGTATCTATGCCTGTTTGATCCATTTGGACAGATCTTGAGATCCCAAAATCTGACACTTTTGCTGTGAAATAATCATCCAATAGAATGTTTGCTGATTTGATTGTCTCGGGTGTAAAACTGATATAGATGGCTGCAGATGAGTGAAGATAGGAAATTGCTCCTGCAGCCTCAAGGGCAATTCTTAACCGATGTTTCCATGTCAAGGAACAATGTTCCTCTACATGGAGAGATTAAAAAGTGTTCCGTTCGATATGAACTCATAAACGAGTAGTGGGACTTCGGTCTCTAGCAGCATCCATAGAGTTTCACAACATTCCTATGGTTGACTTGTGAAAGAATGACCACTTCATTTATGAACTGATTGATTTCGGCTTGCCGATCAGCGGCCTGCTGAGTAACGGACCTTGATCATTAGCCTGGTCATCAAGTTTGGACCTTTTTACAACCACCGACACGTTGATCAGATAAAATACCTTTATAGACATATCCATGACCTCCCTGACCAAGAATGAGTGCATTATCGAATCCGTTTTGTTGCCTTTTTCAGCTCTTGTATTGTAAGAAGTTCTCTGATCTTGTGGTGGCTCTTCATTGGAACGCGACCCCTGATTTTGATCGAAGAACTTCTTTCTTAACTTTTCCTTTTTTCTTTCTTCAAACAGTTGATACGCTTGGCCTATAGCAATATATAATAATATAAGCTACAGGCAGTAAACAAATCCCAGCTGCAGGATAGTCATACCTGCATACATAAATAAAACACATATATATAATGTTAGAACAGAAAGACAAGATATTAGTTATTTTACATAATTTTCTCTTAGAACAATCAAAATTCCCGCAATAGTTTATATTGTTTTATGTTTTAGTTCAACCTTGCATAATCTATGAATTAGACTACTATTGTCCTATATATGTTTGGATCATTAGTTTTTGGAACGAAATGGTAGGAATCTGTGTTCTTAATAGTAGACTCAAGTAGGCTATAGAGGTATCAGTCTCCAAATGCTGAACTATACGTGCCAAATAACTGTAAAAAAAAGTTGATACTTGTCAATTTTTCTCTAGTTGCAAGGTTTGGTACATATTCCCTTCTTCCTAATTTGAACTATAAATTAAAAGGCGCCAGGTGAATAAATATCATGCTAATACTTTAAAGGTAATTGTGCTTTGTGTTTACTTAATTTTGTTCTGGACATTTCTGTTTGATGCTTGGAAACTTAAATTGAGGCCGTATATATATGGTGATTCAGACTTAAATTGGATAGATACAATTATAAGTTAGGAGTGGGTCGGACTGTTTTATTTTTAGCTCAGTTAAGTAGGCAAAATTTAGTTTCAGCGAACAGTTTTTTATTTACCCTGAAAACCAATTAACCCTTGCTCTTTATTTGCATACTTAATTCTAACAACAATCAAACTTCAAAGTTTGATGAAAATTATTTATTCTGAGAAGAAATAACGAACCTATAATTATTGCCACGTTGAGATGACATTCTTGCTCGTCATCATTATTACGCCAACCGAAAGGACAACTGCACCAATAAGCTCCTTGAAGATTGTGACACTTTCCTGGCTTGGAGCATCGATTTTTGTCGGCACATTCGTCAATATCTGCATGATATAGCCAGAATGAGTTGATGTGGCAACCACAGCATAGATTGTAAAATAAAATAATAATAAAAATAAAAAGAGAGCAACTGCAAAAGGAGTTGAAGAGAGAGTGAGAGAGAGAAATTAAGACCTTGACAGCCTCCATTAAGGTAGGGATTGCCTTGATAACCAATGGAGCAGTTGCAGAAATATCCCCCAGAACTACTGTTTGAGTTTAAACAAATACTGTGAGTCTGTGATCACTTCTGCATGCATAGGATGATTTGTTGGTCTGTGCGTCTTCACACGTTGTGTTTCCTATGGCCCAATCAAGCACGATCGGCAATAATCGGTTATCGAGCTGCTTACCAGTGATGTCGTAGGGGCTAAACTGGTACTCAGACGCCTCCACCACCATAGCATAGCTGCAACGACTAAAGTTCTGCACCTTCGAGTTGTTGAACCTCGCATCAAAAGTAGCAAAAAAGGTACACGTTCCTTTGGGGATATCTGTCTGGCAACAACCAATTCCGGAGCAAGATCCATGCTTATTCAATGTATCTTCACTATCACAGGAAGAAAGGCACCCTACTGAGTAATTCCTACTGTTGTCAAGGTGGAGATAGGCAAGTGCATTACACCCAATGACAGTAAATTTGTTCTTCTCAGTGTTTAGCAGGAATGGTGCGTTATTACTAAAATTGTTGTTGTTGGTATAACGTCACATGTGGAAGATAAAGGGAGCATTGTACGTGCCTGGCCCAAGGGCAGGCTTATATTCATAATAGAAAATAAACCACGGGAAGGAGTAGTGCTTTCGCAATTGACAACAAATTCTTCAGACAGGGAGCAATTTGAGCCAATGCCGAAAGGGTAAGGGATACTAATATCACTACCATTACAGGTCTCTGGGCACCCGGGCAAAGCGATCATGGTATCCATAGATATACGAATCGGATTTCGGATATCCATAGATATACATAAATATTTGCATAATATATAAAGAGGAGGGTTCCAATACCTCATATTTTCATACCTCATCATACCTCATATTATATATTTCCGTTTTCAAAGTCCAAACTGTCGATCCGAACAGCTCAACATGATATCCATGCTATGATATGCTTAGGGATGAAATTTTATAATTTTTGCAAATTTTTTACTTTTTGAAGATAGGTACAAAATTACTATATTTGGACCATTCAAAAACAATGATTTTCTGCATATCTAAAAAAATAGTAAAATATAGTAAAAAATTATAAAATTTCATCCCCGAGCATATTTTAGTATGGATATCATATTGAATGGATCGAATCGACATATTGGACTTTGAAAACGAAGATATAAAATATGAGGTATGATGAGGGTTCCAACTTGATATGAGGGTATTGGAACCCTCCTATAAAAGCATGAGGTATTGGAACCCTCCTCGTATTAAAATATATAGTATATATCTACTATTCGGATACGGATAATTAAAAGTCAAAATTATATCCGTATCTGCACAGATATTCGGATATTGGATATCCGTATTAAATTTTCGGATTTTAGACTTGACAAAATAATTAAGTGTGAAATGATCTGTATATTTTTTGTATTAATATATTATTTATAAATTTAAATTTGTCCATTGTTGATAAATAACCCAACTACTTGGAGGTCAAGTTTGAATGATTGCTGAATAATGTCTCTGTAGCTATTTGTGATGTTTCCTGCACAAAATATTTCGCAGGTTTGTTCAACTCTATCACTAATTACAAATTGAGTGAAGCTATGGGACTATGCGTAGCGCAGATTGGTCTGTACTACATATCAATATTTTTATTTTTATAATTCTAACAGTTGATCCGAACCATTCAACAAGGTCTCCATATGAATATGTACATGTCAACTAAATTTTATATTTTTTAGAATTTTTTTGCTCTTTTTTTAGATGAGTAGAAATCACTATTTTTGGTTGGTCTCAGATCAAGTGATTTTTTACCCATCTAAAAGAATAGTAAAAAAATTCTAAAATTTAGTTTACAAGAACATATATATTTATATGAAGACCATGTTGAACGGCTCAGATCGACTGTTAGAATTTTCAAACCGAAAATTAGAATCCATATATAGCATGTGTCAATATGCACTATGCATAGTACCATAGCCTCACTCTTACTAATCTAGCTACGCATGCATAACAGTTTCAAAAGCTTGATGCATACCCTTGAGAATTATTTTTTATTTTTGTTAATGCTAAGTCAGCGAATTTCTTGAAGCCAATTTTGCATCATTGGTTACCAGTAATGTTGGTATAGCCACTTACGTTACAAGGTTCAAATCAATTTAAACTTTGTAAGTCTTACTAAAACATCAATTTATTCATGCATAATGGTTTCAATAACTTGATACAAATTTTGTTCTCGTCTAAAATTCTTGTATGAATTAACTTGACATTTGATTCTGTTTTTTAGTGAAATTTGAATATTTTTTATTTTTATATTTTATCAGATTGGTACAGTGTTGATGAAACTGTCAAATTCTAATACTACAATATCAAGTATAATTTAAGTCATCTACACAAATAAACGATTTTAATCTATCTTTTACCATTCAATGAATCTCATAACGGGTGAGGATAGAAGTTTGTAAGCCCAATTCTTTTAGTACTTATTTTGGGCCTAAATTAGTTCTTCTTGGGTTACTTTCTTTTTGGGCCACATTAAATAAACATATTGGTTTTATATCAACCATCTGCAAAATAATATCATTGACCTTGCCATTTTTCTGGACAGTGGTCAATGGATATTCATTTTTTAGTTATTGTTATTGTTAATGTAAAAGATTACAAAGCTAACCAGATCTCTGAAGTAATTAAAAAAGTTTCAACAATGAGAAATGTTTTCCAATGGTTCCAATCAATTTTAAAAAATCAAAACTAGTACTAGAACCACTGTACCAACTCACTCTTAATTATTGCTCTACTGAACCCAGATTACAATAAATATGCACAAATCACTACGAAATCTTCCCCCGACTATGCGTCATCGCACCGACGAACTCCTTTTTCAATCTCCTTTTGCAATTCCACTGACTTGTCAAATGCCGCTGTATCCGATTCTTTTCTCAGGGTGAGGTACATGATGGCAATAACATAAATGGCCATAAAAGGGAATCCAATCATGCTGATTAAGACGTTCGCGTATTTCGGTAAGCCGCTATGGATTAGCCATGCGACAAAACTTGTAGATAGAAAATAGACATTGATTCCAATAACCATTGAACCAAGGATCCAACATATCACAATTATCTGTATTGTAAAGAAAAAGAAATGTGATAATATGTGAATTAATGGTACAGTGCTGGTTTTCTATAATGCAGTACAGATTGTCTAAACTTGTCTTAAGCTCGACCACTCACAAACAGATCCAATTAGAATAAAAACTATTTCCTATACTTTCTCGGACTTTTTTATGATCGCTTTTCTGTGCCTATTTTTATTTATTTATTATTTTTTTTTGAGAGGAGGGGGGGGGGCTTTTTTTTTTGATGGTTGGCGGCGAAGAAAATGTTTATTTACAAGGTTCTTCCCACCGAATGATGGCGAATCCCCCTTTTGATAGGATCCAAACAGTTGAATATTCAATCAGAACGCCCCATGAAAATCGGATGTCCCGAAATAGCATAGCACGGCTCTTCCATGTAGACGGTAGTTAAATATTTTGGGATACGGAGTGATTGATTGTTTTCTGTCAGCACGAATCTTGATAATAGGAATAGATTGATTATATTGTTATTAACTTACAGGAAGAGAATTTTTGTGGGATCCCATTTTGGAGTTGCTGCTGCTGAATTTGAGTAGAGGTACAAGTGCAAAGGGCAGCTCAAAAGATAGTATTATCTACAATAACAAAACATATGCATTGTATACGTACGGTTAGTGAAAAAGAATATTTTTTAAAAAAAAGAAACATTCAGACATTGATCATGTTTAACTCTGAAAAACATAAAAAAGGGTGCAGAAACAGTGCAATTTTTTTTTTTCAAAGCATGAATAATTTAGTCTTTAGAAGCATTGGTTCACATTTGTTGAAGAAATTAGAAATGCCAAGTCAGATTTCTTTTGTTTAGGAGTAACCATGAATTCTTTACAAAATATAAAGATGCTCTGATTTGATAATATTAAAAGATAAATGAATGTACCGATGCAATGATTATGAGGCGACCGGCACCGGCAGGACCACCAATGATTGCGACAATAAGGCTAGGAGTTATGGCAATGCTTCTTGTCAACAGGTTTTGTTGCCATTTCTTCAACTTTATGTCTAAGAACCCCTATTTTTTTTGTTCAATGTAATTAATAACTAGCTAGAAAAAAGTAAAAAAAAAATGAATGATCAAATTGTATACTACTTTATGTGCAAATACCTCCATAATATACTGACCGGCATAGGTGCCGGTTATAGTAGAGCTCTGACCAGAGGCTAATAATGCAATTGCATATACAATGGAACTCGATTTTCCCAAAATATTCTATAGAAATTAGACAAAAAAGAATAGAAGGCACAAACCAATTAAGTACAATAATTAGAATTTTAATTCTGGTGTAACTGATTAATGGACTAAAATTAATACTTGTATGTAACCTTGAGCAAAAATGGTGCTGAGTTCAAGCTGAGGTCTTTGCATTGATATGCATTTGTTGGAGAGAGGTTATTTGATGCACAGACTGTACCAGATACTGATATTACTGCTATATTTATCAGCAATGCCACACACAGTGCGAAGCCGCTCTCCCAAAGGAAGTATTTACAAGCCTCCTAAGAAAAACAAACGAGAACAGATTTTAAATTTTGAAGTTTGAATCATTGTACCCGAATGTAACATTTTGTCAGATATGATTCAAGATGAATTTGGATTGGAATGGATCAAACAACCTTTAAATTATATTAAACACCCCCCACCCAAAAAAAAAAACTGTTGTATAGATCAAAATTTTCACCATATGTATCCAAAACTATTTCTTATAGCAAGATTCTTACATTTATTTCTTTGGTAGATTGTTTAGTCTTTCTTGATAACACAAGCGCCGAGTGCAAGAACAAATTGTGTCTGCCAAAAAAAAAAAAATAATATTAATAAAACAAAAGAAGGAAAAAGAGTAAACGAGTAGGTTTAGTATACAAAAATCCATACATGCATTAGTGAAACAAGGAATCCGTACGGATCGACATGTCACATGTGTGTAGGGGTCCATATTTAATGATTTATTAATTTTATTAAACTCATCCAAAAAGAAAAAGAACCTCAAAAGGAACTCAACTCAGGTAAATGGATCATTTTCTAGTCAAAAGATAATTAAAGTCCCTTTCTTCTACCAAATAATGATCTCTGGCTTTTTTTAATATGAATGTAGAAAAAAGAAAAGTTATTGCTGCATATATGTATGGTTTATACTTACGGCATGACGAGAGCACCGAGGAGGGCGATCGCATCTGCGGTCGCACCGTTGCCGCTCAGCTTGGGCACAAACAATCCCTTGACGACCTCGCCGGCCGGCGGCTTGACGTAGCTCATCTCCCCGAAGAAACACGCCGCCATGACAAACACTAATATTGATATCACTAGCTCAAGTTTGCGCTCCTACACACAAATTTTTTGTTCCTAATTAAATTTGGTTTAATTCACACGGTTAACAATTAAGCTTAATTAATGATATCTTATGCAAAGAGATTCAATAGTTTGATAAATGATTAATTAGGAGATTGTTGATCATGCTATGAAAGAAAGGTAGCATTCGAAATAGATATTTTGACAGTTAATGGTAGTCTTTTTCGTTATTGCAACTTCACCACTATAGGAAATGTCAGACAATTTGTAGTGGTCGATCAGGATTATGATCGTTTCCCTTTTTAAGAAAAGCATAAAAAATATTTTTTTATTATTATAATAATATCATTATACATTGTGATGGCTACTATTTTATACTACTGTTGTTGTTATTATTATAATTATATCTTCATCATTGTTATTATAGAGGAGGGTTCCAATACCTTATGTCTCACATTTTTTATTTTTGTTTTCAAAGTGCAAATTGTCGATCCGAACTGCTTAACATATATCCATATTCAAATATGCTTGGAGACCAAATTTTATAATTTTTGAAATTTTTTTCTATATTTTTAGATATCAATAATAAAACTATCGTTCGTATTTTTTTACTATTATTTATGAATTTTTAAAAACCACTGTTTTTCAGATTTTTTTTATTATTCAAAACAATGATTTTTAAAATTTAGTCCCCATTCATATTTTAATATAGAGAACACGTTGAGCACCTCAGATCGGCTATTTGAACATTGAAAACCGCAAAAACGAATTGGTAACACCAAGACTTAGGAACTACCATTTTGATCTTAGCCAACCCCTCTCTCTCTCTCTCTCTATATATATATATAGAGCTTGGCTACTATGCTTATATAAGCAAAAGCCCACATATGCTTAATGAGCATTTTTGCGTTTCCAATGTTCAAATGGTCGATCCGACCGTTCATCTTGTTCCATATTAATATGTGCTTGGAGACTAAATTTTACATTTTTCTGAATTTTTTACTATTATTAAGCCACTTTGAAAATTGCTGATCTGGTGGTCCAGAATTTTGGAAACACTGTTTTTACTGTTCACCCAGATCAGCAATTTTCAAAGTGGCTTAATAAATAGTAAAAAAATTCAGAAAAATATAAATTTAGTCTCCAAGCACATATTAATATGGAGAACAGATGAACGGTCGGATCGACCATTTGAACATTGGAAACGCAAAAAATGAGTTATAAGCATATGTGGGTATATGCTTATATAAGCATAGTAGCCAGCCCCTATATATATATATATTTGTTTCAGATATTGATCACCATGTAGGAGATGTAGATTTAAATTCAATGTACGTCACTAAAAGTGATTACAGTATTGTAACTCTCAGGTCATATATAAAAAAAAAATAGTCTCCTATGATATTATTTAAACTAATTAATCATGTGTATATTTTTTTACTTAGTTTTTTTACAGAAAGAAAGATAAAAAATAGTAAAAATCAGGTAAAACATTTATTACCCCATATCGCTGTAATCCGAGAAGTAAAAGAGTGCTTGAACCGGTGATTAGTACCCCAATCCACAGTGGTATGTGGAATAATATGTTGAGTGCAAATGCGGTCCCAATTACTATATCAAACATGCACAAAAATTTAGATTCAGAATTAATTTCACTGAATATATAAATAAACACTCATACAAGCAAAATAAGACATTTTTTTTAGTAACAAGGTGACTTAAAAATTAAATGCAAAGTTTTTTTTCGATAGAATATTTTCGTCTTGGATTGTTAATTAGTCATTATTCACAATTTTTTTGGTAAATATAAGCCCTATACAAATGTGATGTTGCGTATGATTTATGGGATGACGACGTAGACAAAAATATTTCGACAGAGAGTTAAATAGTTTAATAAAGCTTCCTTAAAACTACTTAATTCTCAACAGCTAGTTTGCTAACTGTGACCATTAATTTCCAATAAAGCTTGCATGTATATATAGATGAGAACCTTCAGGGATGTCAGCGGCGATAACTGCTACCTCAGAAAGCATCCAGAGAAATAATTTTATGAATTTTGGATATTCCATTTTACATAGCTCTGCCAGATGCTTCCCTGCATTGTCAGAACAGGTACAGGCGTTGTACCAAAATTTCAGTTTGATTAAATTGAAGCCAAATTTATTAAACAAATTGAATATTATATGAAATTTTGATAGAAATATACCTGTTACTACACCAAGATTTGCTGATAATGACTGTATGATCAATGCAAAGATCAAACCGACAAGAATAACCCACAAGAGCTGCCAAAT